>JANDKE010000130.1:0-36865 GCA_027627275.1 Coprinellus aureogranulatus
CCCCCGCCGATGTGGGAGCCCCTTCCCCTCATCGTCTACGGATATGCCATCCACCCCCTCTCGCCCTCGCGCAGGGACACCTATTCCGCAGCCCGCAATCGTCTCTCAACAGTCACAGAAGCCTCCGCCGAGGAGAACACCTTCAGCAACGTCGTCAATCTCGAAGTTGGAGACGAAGTCTATGCGTTCGAGAAGTACACACCGTCCCCCAGGGAGCCGGTGGACGGCGTATGGTACAGAGGGTGCGTCATATGTCAGGCAAGGGACAGGTCCCAGCGATATTGATTCATTTTGTGCCTCAAAGTTACGTTGTCTGCACGACACGTCGCCCACCCGTTGTCTGGTCCCTCTCATCCGAAGGTTCCAATCCACGCCCACCGGCCGTGTCGGAGGAGTCGCAGCAAGTCTTCATTGGGATCTTCCCTCGTTCGCATATCTATATCCGCGACGAGCTTACGGACGCAGAGGGCCGACTCCCCGAGCTACACAGGACTCTCAATGGCGGAGGCAGTACTACCAGCAGTCAGAACAGCGGCTATGGTCGCAACAGCCCGGCAGACCTGTACTCTGCTTGGAACAGGGATAAGGGCGGAGTGGGCATGGGCACATTGATGGAGGAGCCCGAAGACGAATACCACGTCGGTCGCACATCCTACCGCCTAGGCCCTCCTCCAGATCAAGCTCATTCGTCGCGAGCGGGCCTCCCAGTCTATTCCAACAGCATTCGATCCACTTCTCCCACAGGCTCCCAAGTCTCCAACTTGAAACCCCCACCACCTCGACCATCCCTCAAGTCCGGAGACGACACTCGGGAAGGGCAGAAGCAGCCTATCATCGACGAGATTGCGTCTGCACTACGCGAATGGCACCATCTCATGTTCCAGTACCTCGCAAGACGAGACTACCAGCTCTTTCACATGGTCAAGGACCAGATTGAGGCGCTGCACCTTGGTCGACGGCAGCTCTTAGCATCAGCTCTCAGTGCAGAGGAGACCGTCAGCATGCGCCGAGACTGCGTGACAAAACTCGTCGTAGGGAATCTGATACAGGGCCTAGATGTGATTGTCCGCCATCCTACCTGGGGAGGCTTGGTCAATGTTGACGTTGAAGGTGGAGGTGATCCCCGAAGCTGGATAAGCGCAATTCGAATGTATACTATGCAGGTCTCTCTGGCTTACCTTGATGTCTCCCGTGAAGAGATGAAGATGGGCGGCCTACGACGCAGTGTTGACTATCTGGCAAATGGCTCTGTACCTACCCCTGCCCACTCCGCCTTCCCAAACCTCATCCAACAACCCCACCGCAAGTCGCATTCCCAGGCGACGATCAGTCCGTCAGACATTCCCAAACCTGCTCCCACCAAGTTTTATCATGTATTTCTCGACCTCCGTGCGTTTGTAGCATCTCTCTGTTCTCCAGGGGAGACTGCAGAGCTTTTCTTTTCTCTATGGACGAAGCATACCTGCCAGTTTCTCACTGAAGACTTTTGCGCCATCCTCAACCACAATGGTGTCCTTGCTAGGGACCCATCCAGCCGGATACGCACTCTTTTTACCGACCTCACTATCTCGGACGTTCAGGACCCAATTTACCTCGTTTGCCGTATTGTCAGAACTGGGGCACTCAAAATTGGTGCTGATGCTAGTTCGGTGACAGTTAGCGGCCCTGACTCTGTCTCTCGATCAGCAAGCTTTTCTCCTCTGGGTACAGCTTCATATTGGGCGGAGGATTCTAGCCCTATCTCATCGTCCGGTGCTTCGCGAAGCTTTGGCGAAGGGCAACTCAGGCGCCCATTCGGCTGTGCAATTCTGGAGCTTACTGACCTGGCCAAAATGCTCGCGGAGCAAGCAGATGTGTCCGTACTGAAGGAACACACCCTCCCAATTTACGTTCCAACGAACGAAACGTCTTTCTCTATGATACACCAAAATATCGTCAACGGGGTAGCGAAAGAGTATGAAAAGTCGCCGCGGTATGTTCCTTGAAGTTCATCCAGTTAATTCGCTTACCTATCATCTTAGTGCTGAATCTTTGGCCGTTTCAGTCAAGCTTTTCAGGGGTGACCTCCCTACCGTCCTTCGAGAAAACACCACACTCTTGCAGGACATTCCACATACCCTCCGGCTGGGCTTTCCAGATGCCGTCTTTCCAGGAGAAACGCGCAACGAGCTATATATCAAGCTTTGGTGTGGTGATTTCACGGCCACGCATTCCGCTTCCGGTCGACTGAGCGTCACCAACTTCGCTAGAGGAACTATCGGCCACACAAGCAGCAACGTCCAAATCACTGTTGAGGTACGGGATGGTGATGGGCAGATCGTTCCCAATGTCATCCATCAGGGCAGTGGCGAGCCTCCCCTTACCCACTTTCATTCCATCGTATTCCAGCGGTGCACCGAGCCTACCTTCGGAGAGTTGATCAAAATCAGATTACCTTCTGAAGGCATCCCCAACTGGCACCTTTTCTTCACCTTTCGAAACCGAAGTACTCGCCCATCGACCTCCAAAGGCAGTCCCGAATCCAGTGATAGGCCGTATGCATTTGCATTTCAGCCGCTCTTCCCTGACGCAAACACATTCGTCAAAGACGGCAGCCATACCCTCATCCTTTATCGAGCTGACAAGATCAATTCTCTCTCGGTCGAGCACTACTTGGGCGCCCCGTGCCGCTTAGTACCTGGCCAAAAGGTCGATCAGATAACCCTCAGTACAGATATGCAACGCCTCGCTCCACCATTGAGAGACAGCCTGACTATACGGACGTCCCTGACTTCCACCCGATTCACTCACAACCAAGTCCTTCTGCGGCTGTTGAACTGGGAAAGTCTTGATCAAGATTCCCTCACCAGGCTCATGGCGGAGCTTCCCTTCATTGGCGAGAGCGAAATTGTCAAGTACCTTCGCGACGTATTCGATTCGCTTTTCGGCATTCTGGTCTCGCCTGGTAATCAATCCGGAGAACTNGACCTTTTAGTGTTCAACGCCCTTGTCGCGATTCTTCTTATCGTTCAGGACCGTCGATTCAGCAACTTCCANCCCGTTCTCGACGTCTACATCGAAAGACACTTCACTTTTGGTTCTGCTGCACCACACATGATCCACTCCATGAATCGCCTGCTCACCAACCCTACTTCCCTCGAGAGTGCTAAACCACTGCGCTCCGCCCTTCAAGGTTTGGCACTATTACATTTTCAAGTTTCGATCGCACGCTCTCGTGAGCTGCAGAAAATCAAAGAACTGGGCATGGGCGGCGGGGCCACAGCCGAGCATCTGGAGTCCAAATTCAAGCGCGAACTACGTTCCCACCTCTCCGAAGTCATAGCCATGATGTCTATCTCCTCTCCGGCTTCCATCATCGGCACTCAGACGATCGCACTACAACACTTCACGTCGATCCTTCCGGAACTTGCAAAGATGTTCAATACTGTCGAATTGGTTTCCGTCGTAACAACGTTCGCCAACGCTGTCAATGCCTCCAAAGGGAAGATCGTGATCTGGAAGTTGATTATGTACCTGCAGATCGTGAAGGGCTTCCTGTTCGACAATCCGGAGAGCAGGCCACTTTTGGTTGATGCGGTGGTCATTTGGATCAAACCTCACTTTGGGCGTTATGACGAGTACGCCCACACGCATACGACGGACTCAGAGACAGCGAAGGATGCGGCGAGGGTGAGTTGGTTGGAAAGTGTGAGACTTTGCGTGACGATCATTGCCGTGATGGTGGACAAGCTACAACAGAGCCTTGTATCACCAACTGTGTTGAATGATCAGCGTGCGCTTAGGAAGGAACAGGATAATGTTGAGACCCTCCTACACCTCATGCCGAAGTACGCATGCCATCGTTATACTTCGCATGATCTGCTGATGCTTTCTCTAGACTCTTGGATTCCTATCGTGAGATACAAAGCCCTGGCTCTCGCAAAGCTATCGAGCGTACAAACACGCAATCGACAGTCAAGGCGGCAGTGCCAGTAACCTTCCCCGAATCATATCCCTTTTCCCTCGTCACGGCCCTCCCGGACGACCGCTCATCTGGATCGCCATATCCTCAAAGGGATAGTGCATTCTATCCTTCTCTGGGCGAGACGGCGATCGTGTTCCTCGCTCTTGTCCTCACAGCTCCTACCAGGCACATAGTCGCTTACTTTCAAGAGCATTTCGACATCGAAGGACGCGACCGTTTCGTGAATTTCCTGATGCAATTCTTCAAAACCGCGATATCGATACTGGATAACGACGCCTTCCCAAAAGCATGGTTGAATGCGAATGTCCTGGCTCACAAAGTACTAGTGAAAATCATGGACCCCATCGCGACCATGCTCACGAACGAGTTCATTCCAAGGAAAGGGTCGGATTATGCATTCGACGCAAATCTCTGGAAAGATGCCTTTCTCATGCTTTTGAAGGTACTTTCTTCCGAACATCTGGTTATTGAGCAATTCAGTCCTCAGGTGTGTATGTGGATTATGGATGGAAGCTGCGTGCTCATGGATTGTGTCAGAAACGACGTGCTATCTGGCGGCTAGCAGGGGATCTTCGCGGGGAAGGAGCATCCATCCTTCTGAATCTCTGGCAAGCTTTGGAGCACGACCCAGCTGACGAAGATAGTCCGGACGGGGGATACCAATTCTATCTCTTCCCTCTGGTTGGCCATGTCGTGAACCTCTGTCTCAGCCACCATGACCAACTGCGGAGCAATGCTGTTACCATCCTCTCGCATATGGTAGTATCTCAGTATGAGCATGATGGCCATTTCGACGACATCGAAAACGAAGTGGTCACGAAACTCGACACGCTTTTCATGTCAGATAGCAAGGGCGACGATATCGCGAGGGCGTTCTTCATTGGACAGTTGAGGCTTCTGTTTGAGAATGCGGAGGTAGACGATGAACTTCGACAGCGGGTCGGAAACTTCCTTGATTCAGTGGACCTTTTCCTTGAGCTGTTGCTCAGCGTAAGGGCACTTCCAGAAGGCGAGGAGTACGCAGATGATAGGGTCATTGCGACGGTCAGCACACCCTCTTCAGCCCTATGATCGACATGCTTACTGTTCTTCTAGCTTCGCCTAATGAACTTCATCCGTCGTATTGGGCGCGACGAAATCTACATCAAATATGTTCACCAGCTCGTGAATGTACGTTCTGGCTACCAATTCTGTCGCTCGCCATCATTGACATAGCAATCCAGATGCACCTCCAGTCCCAGAACTACGTGGAGGCTGCTTTGACACTCAAATTACACGCCGACCTTCACGAATGGGATCTGAATTCATTCGTTCCGCCCATGGAGGATCTTGGGCTCCCTCAGCAGTCCCACTTTCACAGGAAAGAGACCCTGTGCCTTCTCATCCTCGATTATCTTGGCAAAGGGAAGGCCTGGGAGAATGCAGTGGATATTTGTAGGGAGCTTGCCTTCCAGCATGCGGAGGTGACCTTCAACTAGTACGTACTTCTGTCCAAAAAAGCTTTTCGTAAGTGTCGCTAATTCCCGTCAGCGCTCGACTGTCAGAGATACTTCGCCACCAAGCCACTTTACTTGAACACATTATCACCGAGCAACGCTACTATCCCGACTACTATCGTGTCACTTTTTATGGCAACTTTCCGAATGCCATCCGGGACAAACGGTTCATTGTATGCTCCGAACTGCCCTTAAACTGCTCTCCAGTCTAACGATGTCAATAGTATCGCGGTTATGATTGGGAGAAGTACGGTGCATTTTGCGAACGGATGCTGAACAAACATCCTGGTGCTCAACTGTACAAAGGTGCTGGTGAGCCACCAGCCGATATTCGGTATGGAAATGACCAGTACATCCAATGCACGGCCGTCACGCCCGAACCCAATCGGGACCTACCCATCTTCACCAACCCTGACGTTCCCTTGGCGGTCCGGACTTACTACGAGCATTGGTATGTGCATTCGAAAGTCGATGGGTCGAGCCTTGCCTGACTCAAGAGCGCATCAGTGGCATCAATCTATTTAGCTCGACTCGTCAAGTTCGCAAGGTTTTCCACGACCTAGAAGAGACATGGATCGAGAAGACGTACTACACTACCGAAGAGGCCTTCCCCACTGTCCTTCGACGATCGGAGGTGGTTGGCCTGAAATGCATTGAACTTTCGCCCTTGGAAAACGCACTCAATGAAGTCGAGACCAAGACGAAGGAGCTGTCAACGCTCCACGCCAAGTACAACGCCTTAGCGAAGACAACGCAAACAGTGTCTACAAATGCGCTAGCTATGGCTCTCAACAGTGCCGTCGATGCCCCACTCAACACTGGAATTGCGTCTTACCGAACTCTATTTTTCAATCCCGAATACACTGAGCGTTATCCGGAGCGAGCAGAGCTGGTTGACCAACTCCGTGCAGCGATTGAGGAGCAAGTTCGAGTGATCGATAGCTGCCTCCGCTTACACGGCCTCCTCTGCTCACCAGAATTCATCCCCTTCCACGAGACACTCATGAAGTTTTTCCGCAAAACTTCCGCGACGAAATTCGTAAACTTGCGGTCGACGATGGTACCGACTCGCTCATTTCTCCCCTCGCTTCTTCGCGTTCACCGGATGCCCACTACCCTCCTTTGAATCCATACGACACCCATCCTGGCTCCGTCTCCCTTTCTCGCAGCTTCTCCACCACGTCATCCCAGCGAAATAACGCGTACATTATTCCTCCTCTCCAACTTGGCAAGGGCACACTCAGCCCGCCGCCTGCCTCGCCCGCTGACCCCTTGCACGACATCTCTGGCAACGCACCTTCAATTAAATCACAGGCTCCCTCAAAACAGACTCCTCTGCAGCGGCATCTTGCGCATCTTACGAAGCACGGCATTAATGCCGTGTCGTCCTCTCCAGCTCAGATGCCTGGAGACGACGGGTCGTCCCCGACAGAGTCTCCGCACAATTCATTTGTGAACGTTGGAAACGGCGGCGGGAACGGGATCCAAGGCACAATGATAGGAGGGGGACATAGCACAACACAGGTATCAAGCGGTGCTACCTCGACTGCGGGTTCGTATATGGGAAGCATTGGGAGCTTTGGATCGCTTAGGGGTAGGTTCTCCAGGTTTGGGAGCCTCAATTTCGGGCGTCGTAATGGAAGTGCTTCCTAGATTTTTATGAGGGAGGGGCCCTCGACACGGACTTTTCTTGATATTGTACTAATTTACTCGCAGCATTTCGTTTCATCTACGGGCCTCCTGATCACTATACCCCCATTCTCCTCTTGCCATCGTTCGTTCCCTAGTTGTCTGTCAGTTTCTCCTGCCTTTTGTATCTCCATTCTAGCCGTTTCGGTTCACGCACTCTTTGTCATATCTTGCTTCAATGCCTGCTGCTGGTAGACGGTTTCTAATGATACAATCCTTGCAATTTCTTGTGGGTGACTATAGTGATACACAGAATAACAATAACAATAACGATAGGTAGCGGGCAAGTGGATCGTGAAACAAGGCATCTAGGGATGTGTAATAGTACATACAGACATAAGCGATAGAGAGCGATAGAATACACCAGGACAAACATGAACCCAAGAGGAGAGAGAGACCGAGATGGGGGAAAGATGTAACGCCGTGCAAAGGGAAAATAGGTGGGTAGTGTTCAAACGCTGCCATACGGGTGATGGTCAACCAAGTTGTCGTCTGTCATCCCAGGGAAGCTGAAATCATTGTAAAGGTTGAAATCCATAGTGGAGGTTTCCTGATGATATCCTTGAATAGTATCCATAGGGTCCATGGCGTCATGGTACGACGTCAAAACAGCCAAGTTATCCATCGAAGGCAGACCATTCTTGATCCCGTCGTGCCAGGCCAAGACGGACTCGGGGGAGACGGCACCGCTGGTATTCATGTTGACATTTTCCATGTAACTGGGGTAGGCGGCCGACGAAGATGAGTTGTTGCTGTCGACCGGGGAGAGGTAGGAGTCCCCTTGAGCCACAGAGAAAGGGAGGTCGAGGTCGGCAGGAGAAGATTCGAACTTGGTGGCCTCCTTTGGAGAAGGGTAGGAGATTTGCATGTGAGTGAGCTCTGGGCTGTCAAGGGGGGAGGGGTCTGAAACGGAGGAAGAGCTTCCAGAGACCGACTCCTCTTCATCCGCGGAGACGTAGATGGACTAAGAGATCGTCAGCTCATAAAAAGGTGATANACACTGATGCTACNCACGTATTTTGAGAGTATCTTCTCCAATGCCTGCCCCAAAAGATGCCAATCGAACACCTTAAGGTCCTTCTCAATGTTCCTAGGCTTGGGATCGGGGAACTCCATGATGCGTTGGAAGAAGTCTCCGAAACCAGCCTTGTGNTTGGATACAGTGGTAGGACGAAGGCCTTCGAGGTTGCGACGTATGCGATTCTTCTCTTCGACAGGAAACTCGCCATTAGTCAGGCGCTCGAGGAGGTAGATGACGTCGACAGACGTGATAAAACACGAGTCGGTTTCTTCACGATAGATGCAAGAGATGACGGTATCGGTTTCGCAATAGTCCTCCTGCCGAATAGCTTCGCACGACACAATAAGCTTGCGACCGTCTTGAACCTTGGTGAAGCGCACAAGGCGTCTGCCGGCAGAATATTCCGTTTTGGCTCCAGCCTGTGACGACGGCGTCCAAAGGCGTCACGAGCTGGAGGACGGGTGTTTGANCNNNGNGNNACTGNCATAGNNNGNTGNGCACNGNNGAANGCNNACGNNGCGGCGCGTACGATGGACTGAGTTTTGACACGGCGGTGGATGCGAACCTTGGGCTGGGTAAAGGCGGCTCGCTCGGCTGCGGACATTGGGGTATGACTGATGGTAGCACCGCGCCTTCGCATCCCCGTGACTTCCTGCTTGGGTGCTTTACCAGAGGCGGGCTGTGAGGCAGCAAGAATACGGTCAGGGGTGCACGCTGGACAGCGGATAAGCTTGACATTTGGATAGCGACATACATAACACATACTAGGTGCCCAGTAGTTAAACTCGCCAAATGCAACAGAGTCAAGAACGGTATTCTCGTTGTTGAGGGCCTGGACCGAGATAAGAACCCTGGAAGAGGGGTGTTGCTCATGGTCGAACGGCGGGGCGATGGCGTCGAGCTCCCAGCGACCATAGATGACGTTAGGAAGCTCTCGCACCGTCGTTGCAACCGCCTTGTGGCCGACAACCAAGCGGACATACATAGCATCTGCGAGTTCTGGGCGGAAATGGATGCGGACGGTAATGGGGACGCCGCGCTCGCCCTCGGCGGGGGTGTAGCCGAGAACGTGGATGATGCCTCTGGGCGAGACTACTGCGTCGTTGGGGGAGGTGTCTGGGATTGTAGGGGACGACATGGCGGAGGGAGGTGAAGAGAGAGAAAGAGGGGCGCGAAAGGAGGTGAGCATAGACCCTGGCCTATATTTGGTCATGCGCCTCCACTGATGATGGACGCTCGATCATGTCTATATTTAGCCCCTTTACTTACACGGCCATACACGTCACGTGTCGCGCCTCCCGCCGGCCGTTCCGCCAGAGCCGAACAAGCGCTGGTGCATGTGTCTCGCGCGAGATAACAGCCTTGCACAGTTCGCAGGGGTCGCTCAGCAGGCCCTCGTATCCACGCAGAAAGTCAACCATGTCCCGCACATGCACCCGCTCTTCCTGCTGCAGGATCTTGGCAATCTCCTGCGAAAGCTGCTGATACACGCCGTATTCGGACTGGGAGTGCGGGGCTTTCTAAACAAGGCTCTTCAGCCGTCCATTCCAGAGACAAGACCAGCGACAAGGCCGCGAACAAAAGCTCACCTTTTCGCGAGGTCCAAAGCAAGTCACCACATGAACAAGGGCGGCATTGTCGACGCTGCTGTATCCCAGAGAGATGTACGCCGTGAGTAGGTCAGGAATGGTGAAGCGCAGCATCCGTGGCTTGTCTTCTCGGCGGTCTCGCGTCTTTTCCCAGATGTGCAGACGGCTTATCTCTTGTGTCTTGTTGAATTCACGTGCGTAGGGGACGAGGTCCTGGGCATACAGGGGCTCTGCCGGTGCTGCATCCGGAGAACGGAAAGATGACGTTTGGCTACGATCGGCGGGAACGTACGGTTTGGGCGACTCTGGCGATGGGGGGCGCCTGGGAGTCGGACATCGAGTCAGTACAAAAAGGGAGGCTCTGCACTGTATCCGCATCTGGGGCTCGAAAATGGCTGCCTACCTCCGTTTCCGGCTATCCCTTCTGTAATTGGCGTCAAATTGGGCAGTACCCGACTCCATCCTCTCTCGAGCTCCGAGCAGTGCCTTCTGCACCACATCTGAGCGGACGAGATCTCCAACCTCCTTCAGTTTTTCGAAATCGGCTTTGACGCTGTGGTACTGCACGGGCTGTTGCACTGGCACTGGCTCGTCGCCGACGGTGAACGGATTTTGGCTCGCAAAGATGGGTCGCCTGAGGAGGGTGGCGGGAATCCTGCGGACTGCCGCAAGCTGAGTATGCAGATCGGAGAGAGCATTGATTTGGTCCTGTAATACAGCTAGTTGGGAGCGCGACGAGTCCATTGTGCTTGGAAAAGGGAGAGCACGCGCCAACTGAACAGAGCTGGGCTTACTCCCACGTGCGCGCTGATCTAATCTGATAGCCCGTCCGACCACACGCCCGCGCCCACCAGCCCTCCCCATCCCCCGTTGTACCGCCCGACGAGCACAAAGACCACCGTGGACTCCTCCTCTATGGAGACTCGCACACAATACTTGTCGGCCAATTGATTTAGGGCGTCGACCAAAGGACCACCGCTGAATTTAAACGTCGCCGGAAGACCGGTTTCCATCAAGGGCACGAAATGGAACTGTAAAGCTAAATGAGCCTGGCTGCGGATGAGGGGGAGCGCTGACCGACCTTTCCATTTAAGCCCAGTACCTCGAGAACATTGCTCGCGTGGCCCTTATCGTAGTCTCCTGCGCCCAGCCACAGCCCTACATCCTCCAGGTCATCTGCCTCGCTGCTTTGACCGGCAAGCACGCTGCTGCATGCGTTTGCAAATGCGGTCTCTTTTGCGGTGCTTGCCAAGCCTTGAAGGTAATGGACTGCAGCGTTGTCTGCGGTCGCATTGTTTGCAGGGGATACGACGAGGGGGGACAAGAGAGAGACGTTCTTGAGAAAGTCCATGGTGTGATGATGCAACTGCGAGGCAGGTGTCCGGATTTGGGCAGGGAGAGATCACATGACGGAGCGACGCGGTGCTGGCTGTCCTGTGGAGTTGATTTTCTGACCGCCACCACCACGGACATGCTGCGTTCTCTCTCCAGAAGAGATGTATCTCGTCACCTGTATTTGCTTTTATCTACCCCACCCAACTTGTCTTTGAACTCCTTACCAGATGCCTGACCCCCAGATACCGTCTCTCCTGCCGGCACCAACTCCCGAGCACATACTACACACGCCTCTACTCCACGCCCNCGACAGACTCGGGGCCTTCNCCNTCAGAGAAGCCTTCCCTCCCNCCAAATACCCCAGCGCGGAAACCAGCCCAAACTCGATTTGCGCCCAGGACCCATTAAANCCAAGTCTCTGGGGCATGCTNCTCGGACGTCAACGCAACTGCCAAATGCTCCTGTGAAAGCACCTCCTGTGCTGCCAACGTTGAACCTCAATGCAGCCAAGCACGAAGCACAGAGGGATATTGCTGAAGCAGAAAAGCATGGAATCTTGCCACCGCCCCCGCCCGGCGCGAATTGGTTCAGGGCAACCTTGCATAAGGCAATAGAGCTTGCCGTGAGTGATCTANCTTGGTGTAGCCGGTACACAGCACTAACACCCGGTCGTGACAGAAATTCTANTACCGGGGCGTCAAGCTCATCTTCTCTCGCCGGAAGCAAATNGCCGCCATTCGTGCCCGTGTCAGAGAGGGCGGTCCTCCNCTCACCAGAGCAGAGTTCCGGTTCATACAGACGCAAAAGGATGACGTTAACAAGTGCGTCNTCATTTGNCTATCCATGCCACNGGGACAGTCGTTGACANACGCTNTTATGCAGNGTCATTCCCTTCATNATCATCGCNCTTCTCCTCGAAGAAGTCATTCCTATCATTGCCATCTACGCCCCCGGCACNCTCCCGTCCACCTGCATCCTTCCCTCNCAACGTGCTCGCATCGAGACCAAAAGNGCCGAGAAGGCCCTCGCATCGTCCGTAAACTCCAAGGCCGTGTTCCATGCCATAAAAGCNCAGGCACGAAGCCAGACNGACAGCTCCAACATGCTCGNTATTATCCGCAAGGTGGAAGGAGCGCCAACCGCTATTTGCAGTCTCCTCGGACTGTCTACTTTGGGTGTTGACGCGTTGAGGATACGGAGGATTAGAAAGCANNTGNAGTTTATNGCAGAGGATGATAGGTTGCTATTGCAGGANGAAGGGNTNAAGCTAGATGAGAAGGANTTGGAGAATGCGTTGGCNGAGCGTGGCCTTTTGTGAGTGTTCTCCTNTCCCCGAAGAGTCTCTAGGTNTGACTNNATTCTAGANTNTCAAAACCTAGCAGCAAAGCTTNGAAGGAAGCTCTCCTCAAGCAGTGGCTCGACGCTGTCAAGACTACGTCCCCGGAGGACGCNGTTAGTACGAGGCTCTCGCTTNTTCTATCCAGACAGTAGACATNCAGTGACACTCCCTATTTATACATATCCGCTAATACATCTAGACATACCTTCCTTTCAACCCACCCTCACAGGAATACTTAGATTCNAGCTTGTAAGAGAAGGCNGACTTNCATGAAGTACGACTAAATCTACACGACTGGAGGCATCGCCAAGACNGAACGGAATNAGAATCAGTTCGACTACTGGAGCACTGTTGCAAAGGTGAGTACTGGCGTCAGGGTGGAACCAAAAATACGCACGAGGATCCCTGAAATGCTTTTGGTTGTTGCCGACAAAGCCCATCTTGGTTTTGAAATCTTCTCTNCTTTTGACATCCCTGAACTCTCTTACATGCCGTCCAGCCTCCCTCGCTTCGCCCCTGTTCCTNGCCTTCACTACCTGCCCNCCAGCGCCAAATGCGCCGAAACCGCCCTTGACGGGCACCAGCTCCGAGTTCTTGTCTGCGAGTAACCGGCGAACGAGCGCGGCGCCAGTGTTGGGGTCTTCTGGCTTCTTATCGCCAACAGGGTAGAAGGANTGTGCATAGTATCTGCGCATAGAGCGATGGCCAATGCGTGCGCCCGAGGGCAGGACGAGCTCGAAGGGAGAATCGCCGTAGGTAAGCTGATTCTCNTCGACGTCGTCNTCGTCNCTGGAGGCTTCTTCATCGACGATCTCCATATCTTCGTCGGCCTCTCCGTCATCGCTGATATCCTCCCACTCCTCNTCTTGTTCCACNGGTCCACCCTCGATAAGCAGCCTATTCTTCTTGCTCTTCTTTTTGCTCGATCCCTCGGGGTATGAACTCGTAAAGTCGTAATAGTCTGAAACCTCCAGCCGATCCTTCTGAGTGTCGTAGGCAATTTTGCAGTGGCCTTTATCGACCATATGTTTCTTGACGGCCTCGGCGCTTCGGAACGCCCGTCCCTTTTCGTTGCANTAGATGCAGACGTTGCCGACGGCNATTTTTTCACCAAGGTACGCGATGAGACCAGGAAGGTCTGTGAGGTAGTCCGAGTCGGGGACAAAAAATGAGTGAGCCACGGACATGTGGTCGAGATTGGCATTGAAGGAGGGNGACTTGTGAGCGCAGAAGAGGCAGTCGAGGGGGGACAGACGAGCTCGAGCTGCTGCGATCTTGGCNTCGATAGATTGCATGTATTCGTCTTCCTCTTCGTCAGAGGCGTCCTTGATCTCGNCGTCCTGNGNNGAAGAGGAGGGTTCGTTGATGGTGAGGTCTTGGATTTGCTCCACGGGAACGGGGGCTGGTTTNGGTGCCTTTGGTGCCGGACCCTTGANTTCACGCTCCTTGTGCTTTTTNGACTGCAGATGAGTCCTGTAGCCATTCTCTGAAGTGTATGCCTTGCTACAGCTNATGTGAGGAAGGCAGAAGACGGATGAGAATTTTCAACTCACTTGCAGAGGTCGCAGGTCATGGACTTGGGGGTAGTGGTAATGGCAGTCTCTGCCTTGCGTTCGAGGACACGCTGGTTGAANAGGGTGACGCTAATCGGAGGGAGGCCGGCGACTCTGCGCTTCATGTTGTAGCGATGATGATCTGAGCGATAGTGGTCCCCTGGAAGAGAACGATGAGACGGGGTCGNTGGATAGAAAACNACTACGCACTCTGCTCCTCGGCAGAGGGAAAGGCNATTGANCAGGAGATGCATGTAAAGATGTGGGTGGAATCCATGGTNGAGGTAGGAGAGAAAGNGNGANTGGATTACTCGAGCGGGGAGNGCGCGGTTTTTGATTNGAGTATGCGGTGCCGAAGGTGGTAGTCATTATGGGAGGGTATAATACAAGTGTACAAGCTAGAGTCCAAACCTCTCTGCCCGCTTCCTACGCCGCTCTGCCTCCTCGGGATCCACCGCTGGAGCAGAGCGTTTTTTGGATTCGGGCTCCTTTGAGGTGCCAAAACGGGCTGCACGAGCCTTGAGCTTTTCATCGTCCTGGAAGCGCGTGAGTGGGAATGGACGCGTTCAGAGAGATTGTGTACCTCAGTGGGGACCTTTGCGGGCTTGGGAGCTGGCTGCTCGACGAGAGGGATGCCAAAGCGTGCTGCGCGCGCCTTGCGCTTTTCGAGTTCGGGGTCGACGGGGGTCTCTGGAGCGGGGGCGGTGGCTGGCTCTGGCTCTGGAGCTGGAGCGTGGCTGCGGCGCTGGCTGCTCGGCGGCAGGCTCCTCCTCGCTATAAGAGACGGTGAGCGGCGCGATTGCCGTAACTGTGGATATTGTGGAACGTGAATCGAGAGAAGGGCATCTGGGAGAGGGGGTCAGTTGGCAGGCTGAGATGTTTGCGCTCATCCGGATACGCCTACATACGTGGAGCGTCACCAACTCTCTACGGAAATCCCAAGTCTCTTGCCATTCGCCTTGAGTTCTAAGATTTGAGAGCAGACGTGCGGCCGGAGAGCCGCTCAGTAGATGGGCGGGGATCCCCAATTGGCACACTCACAGACGGAAGGAGCACACCTGGGACAGCGCTGACATCGACGCTGTCCCTCAGCAAGAGGATCCCAAGTGCACAGCAGCTCTGCAATGCGCGACGACACACCCCAGACAGAAGGGGTGCATCTAGGGTGACGCGGACGAAGGCGTACCCTTGCGCACACAGCACGGAGAGCCGCTCAGTAGATGGGCGGGGATCCCCAATTGGCACACTCACAGACGGAAGGAGCACACCTGGGACAGCGCTGACATCGACGCTGTCCCTCATCCTTGAGCTCAACGAAAATTTCAAACGAAAGGTGACACGAACATCCACGAAGGAAATTCCATGCTAACTTGACATGGCGCTGATGGTGGTGTGGGTGAGAAAGCAGTGAGTGGTACGACACGGAGCCTCCCGTATTACGTGTGCAATCCATCAGTTGAGATATCCGAGACACGGCATAAGGTGCCGTGATTGATTTGATTCAAAGCTCCGGGGAGGACCCCTAATATGCCTAGCTATGTCCGATTTTTATGTGCCGGAAACCCCCCTCGAGACTCGAGTTTGCGCCAGGTCCGATCGTCATGTGTACGAAAACGCCGCAAATCCGGGCCATCCCCGATTATATTTGTGCCGCCTCAGCCTCGAGCTCGCCTGGGATATGTGCACAGAAGGCGCACCTCGGGGCGGTGGTCTATGTGACTCTGAGAGAATATATGGCAGAGGGGGGTGATTTGTAGGGACACAATGGTGTGTCGAGTTCTTCCTGTCTCGAACTCTCGTCGCCTACCGTCCTCGCACCCCACCCGTTCTCCCTTGCCTCATATCCCATTCACTCATCCTAGGATCTCCGTTGATGGTGGAAGCTACGGTTTGCTCAACTTGTGTCCTGCTTCCTCTGCTATCTTTGAAACTCTTTCGAGCCACGCTCTTACACGCCGAAGCCGTAAAAGCTCTCAAGAAGCTCCTTGTATGCACAGGAACTGCATTTGGGACTGGAAAGATACAGGGTCGAAGGTTGGTTTTTTGGTTTTTGCATCTCCTCGCCTCTCCTCGTTCAAATTGTGGCTCCCTACCGTGTAAATGCAGTTAGGATTGTGCTAACCATCGGTTTCTCAGGGCATTCAGGATGCTTCGCCTCGTTTTGGCCTCTATGTGCACGGATTCGCCTTCGAAGCAGGTACGATCCGACGTGAGTACGGAAACTGCCCAAAATTGGGGGTTCCAATTTTTATGTGCACGAAACCCGCCGGAAACGATGTGCCGAAGAAGGCCACTTTTGGGCGATTTTTCGATCAGACGTAGCTAGGCATATTGGAGGGTGCTCACCGGAGACTCAGACGCAGGAGACGAGGATCATAACGCCGCCTGGCTTTGACAAGAAAAGCGACGAGTGTTCAGTCTTGTGAAGAAAGAAATGGCATAGCATAAGCGGACTTGTGGGTACACCGTGGGCCCAAGAAGACAGATTCTTGAATCACGGTAACTAATTAAAGTAGGACCGATATCGTTCTTCATATTCGCAACCGACTGCGTCTACCTCCGTGTCATCGTAGTCCACGCTGTGTTCTTCCTTGCACTCGGAACACGACAACAAGATATCTGACCAATTACCGTCTGGAAGCGGCCTCTCCCCGTTTGCGGCAACGAATGGACAGATGCCTCGGCGGCCACATTGCAACACTGTTGGGTATGCATAGAACTTAAGGTTTTCCATGCTGGCTTGGTCTTGGACTCCCCACCATAGCTGCATAGAGAAGAGCTGAAGTCCATTACGACCCTCTTGCATTCCTCGATGCTTCACTGGAAATGTGTCAGTGTCTGTACGGAGTCCCTTAGTTGGTTAACGTACCGAATTCTTTGAATTTTGTTGGAGAGAAGAAAGACTGCCCCCCTAGCTTGACAACCTTCAGAGTGCGACTCGTTCGCATTAAGCTGTTGAGGAAGGCGTCGTCTTGACACGCATCACGCCTGCTATACGGAACGTCCTTTCCCCATAGTTTATGGTCACTGAAGATCAGTTCTTGTAGACTTGGGAGGCTCGGAAATATGCAGTCGAGCATTCCAGTCGTTATGGAATCACAGGTTAATTGGAGGTGAGTAAGGCAGGGAAGCGCATTGGCTCGAGTCAGCCACAGAACGTTTTCTCGATGAGTGTGGTAATCGTAGCGCAACACGAGGCGTTGTAGGATCGGGAAGCGAAAGCGCGTCAGGAATAGGGGGGCGGTGGAGGTGGCATGTCGGGTCGACACGTAGTGATCAATATGGAAAATCCTGAGGTTCTCGCAAGCAGCGTCCTTCGGGATAGGTCCGCGCAGCAAGTAGGATGAGTCTGGGAGCGTTCCAATCCACGTTGTGCTGAGTGAAGCGGAGATTCGAAGCTCTTCGAGGTGTTTCCCGCGGTACAATAACCACTCGACCGATTCTTCATGAAACGTTCCAGCTCGAGACAAGTCCATGACTGTCAGCATGGTAATGTCATGAGAAAGTCTCAGGGACTGTCGGAACCTGCAAGAGATGAAGACCGAACGGAGCTTGGGCGACTGCCAGAACCGCGCCCCGCCTAGCATTGTCATCGGGACAGCACGAACCATATCTTCGCGACCTTCAACAAGATAGACGGTTTCGAGCTGGGGCATCGAGGCGCCGCTGAGCTGCGCCACAAGCCGCGCATTACTGCCATCGAAACAGAGGGACTTCATCCTTGAAAGCATGTTGGAAAACCCGAGGGTGAGTCTCCGGGGACGATAATGATCGGACGAGCGTAGGAACTCGAGAACGTCACATCCTGCATAGTCCATCAGCTGTTTTCTGACAGTCACAACAACCGTGAACTCACCGATGGAAAGGTTCATAGCTCGTGTCCCAGACCACCTTGCACAGCAGTAGACTTCATCCAGATTGAAAACCCTCAGGTCGGCAATGTTTGTCGTCAAGTGCGCGTAATCCGCCATAACGCGGACACGGCAAGTTGCCCACAGCTCCCCGGATGACCGGGCAGCATTGTACCAATGCTTGCAGACGAAGGCGAAAGTATGCGTTGGGGAAGTGTCATGTGGACAGTGGTCGAGAACACAGCTTCCATTTTCTTCTTTCAGCTGGAGGTCATCGCTATCCCAGTTTCTCTTGAAGCAAGCATCATCGTGACGCAAGCGAGCCTCGATCTCCCATATTGTACGTAAAATATCGACCGGGATGGTCTGCACAACGGAGGCACCCCTGCCAGTGTACTGCAAGTTTGGGTTGAGGGTCGAGGGAGCTGGCATTGCTTGAGAGCAGGCGAGTAATTTCGAAGTCAAAGAGGGGATGCCAGGGAAAGCCCCTTAGATAGCCTGGCACCGTTTATGTAGGATGCAATGTGGTTTGGCCTTAGTTGTTGAGTACACAGAATTCAGAATAAAATTTCTGCAGCCGGACGACAAGAACGGCGGAAAACGATGAGTGCGGGTGCCACGCACTAGAGAGCGCCTATGTGTAACTGTGACGCATGCTTCCGGACGTTCGTACGTACGTCATTGATAGGCGTTGTAGGCGAACTGCGATGCATCGTAAGTATGTAGCGGAAGTCGGACTTCCTTGGCATTCTAACTCGCTTCACGGGTACGCATGACGAAGTATGAAGTCACTCTTGCCAAACAAAACAATCCGACTGCTTCGGCGTTTTATTTGCCTCACGCGCATGCGACACTGTCACACGTCACGAAAAGCCCGTGTATCAATTGCGTTTCCTTCGTTCTCGCCGCAACGACAACAAACAGACTATCCGATTTTATGTGTACAGTGATAGCCGGAAAGTAGGACACTCCGGAGACTTTTCTAACTTTCTCCCCTCGCCGAAGGTGAACTACTTGGCACATTTTCGCTGAACTTTCAGAATATCAAAAGAATATGCTAGAGAACATTTTGGTCCTGTTTTCGGGCAAATGGTCGTGAAGATGGAGAGGTAGAGGTCGCTTGTCGTACGGGGGGCAAGGACTGTCCGGACACATTCCGGCCATCACTGTATGTACCCACGCTACACCACAGCACGCGGTGCATGGACAACGCCTCCCGCTTATCGCACCATCTAACCACCGCCACCAACATCTACGCTCAGGAGCAACTGCCATGTCCATCGTTCTTCAAGAAGATAGGGTATTCTTTGCAAGCGCCCTTGAAACAGACAGAAACACTCTTTTCAAGACGCTTGACGACTCGATTTCTAGCTTCAACTCTACTCTTTGCGAAGGGATATCTGATGTTCGACAATATGCAGAGTCGTTGAGAGAACAACTTCTCAGATCAGAATCCAGAATCCAGCAGTTGATTGAGGAAAAGGGTATATTGAACAAGAGGGTGAAATTATTGGAAAAAGAAGCTAAAAGTTGCGTCTGCGGCGAGCGTGCCAATATACCCGTGAGTGGAGTGCAAAGGCGTAACACCTACCTCTTTGTGTCTAAGGCCATGTTTCAAGCAGAGCCCAAACCCAAATGAAGCTGGAAAGGCAAACACAACACGTAGTCCCAACGTAAGCCTCTGTTTATCGCCGCGTATATTGACTGAATAGGAGGTTCTGGAGTGCGATAGCTCTACCGACGCCTGCATGCTCGTTGAGTAGGCGCACATCAGTAGGACGTTGAGAAGCATGAAGTAGGGAAAAGATAAATGCGGAAGAGAAGGGCCACACTATGTATCTCATCGTAGTACCTGCAGGGTGATAGGGCGAGAAGTACGTCAAGCGAAGCAGATTGTGTATAACACCGGCGCGTGATGTGTATGGCCTTGTTTCACATTCTGCGATCAGCTAGGCATTGTCATTCAAACCTCGAGGTCTGTAAGCGTATCGGGCGCTGAGGACACTCAACCTCTCCTGTCAAGTAGAAAGCAGCAGGACGATACGAATCGTCTTCGCGCCCACAGCATCTACCCAGAGACTCCGGTGAAACCTTCGCCGGTTAGCACAAAAGTTGCCCCGCGATAGTGTCCTTGGTTACCGGACGTCCACTGGGTGATCCCTTCGATTGTAGCCCTTTCACAGAGATAGTCGCTTACGATGCCGCGAATCATCTTCGAAGAGGCTGACAAGCTACGGAAAGGGGAGGAAGGCAACGAGTAATCGCTTAAGTCGGGGCAGGAGTCGATGTCGACGCAGTGAACCCTGAGAAAAGCCGTGAGCACCTAACGTGGGATATGGGTCTGTCACTCACAAGTTTCGCTCCGCTGTGCTACAAAGTACCACGAACCACAGATTGACCTTCCGAACGTGAGAACGAACCATGGCTCGCTTTCTCCGCATCCCTGGATTGGTGTCAGAACCTCCAACACTTATAGCGATTTGCACAGTCCAGTGCGTTGAACCAAAGACTGGGCGGTGTGTGCTGCCCAGCGAGAGACTCGGACATCACCAAGAAATGGGATTGCCAAGGACATACCAGGAGTTCATTGACGCGGGATGAGGTGACCAAGTATGTCCCTGGGTATGTGCACCGCAATCGTCTTCTAGGCTATGTGATCCTTATCTTGTACCAGACAATACACTCTCCCGCTCGATTCAAAACATATATTTAGTGGGAGCTTCGATACTCCCTCCATCTGGGCAGGCGAGGGTGTTGCGTCTGAGGCGCATCTGTGTTTCAACGAGGCTCGCCATATTGGATCCGCAACCGCAACCTTTGTCCGGGGGTACCTATGCCACCGTAAAGGGCGGTGTGGTAGGGATCCTCGGCGTAGCTGAGGAAACCCCCATAGGCGCCCATCCGATGATGTAATCGGTTCCTATCGGCCAACGCCTGCGGGAACTGATCGTCATCGCCTTCCACCTCTCTCTCGACTACCACCACCACCACACAGGCTATACGTCCGCAAGCCGACAATCCCAAGACCTCACGTCGGCACGATTGAAGGATGTAGGAATGGTATGGGCGCTGGATGCGCGAGTTTGGCTGGGTCGAGGATACGGTTCGTTTCACTTCGGTTTCTTACGATATTTCTATTTCGTCATCTTTTCCTTGTCGCCTCGTCGTACCTCGCGTATCGACGGACGCTTTTCGATTCCAGAACGACGGAGACGTTCCCTCCGACCCCCTCCACCGCAGCTCAGGCCTACAGAGCCTGGGGAACTCTGTACGATCGAAGGCGGCGATCGAGGCCTTCGAGCGCGGTGCAGAGGACGTAAGGGGGCTCGTGACGGTTCGTCGAGGTCGTGAAGGTGTCGATGGGTGTCCTGAGGTCCGCATTTCTTTTCGTTTCATATGGTTTCCATCATTTTCTAGAATTTCCTTTCGCTTGGGGAGCCCGGCGCACGAGAACGCGTAGGCGGGCTCCGATTCTCAGATATACCTCTTGTATCCGATCCACATCCCTCCTGTACCCCTCTTACCTATCTATCTATCGAATCCCTTCGTGTTCAAGTTCCTCCAGCGCGAGCCAGAGCCAGAGCCGAGCCCAATCGAGCAAGAGAGCACGCACTCGACGAAGTGCGTACCCAGATTCATTTCATTGAACTAACTACTCCTAGACCCTTCGGGAATTCGTAGTCGTCTCGACGACCTTCGAACCTCTCCGATTCCGCGGCCAGCAAGTCGTTTCTTCCACAGCGGTCCTTCCTCGCGATCCCCGTCGGTACATCAATGGGTACCGGCTATGAGGTATGCCGTTTTCTTCTACCATTGTCTATGCGCCTTCCGTTCGACGCTCACTATCCTTGGCAGGTACTCTGCAATCTTTACCAATGCATTATCGCACGGAGAAGAATTTTTCAATCGATCCTTCGTAACAAGGGGATCCGACGTCTTACTGGGTTTTAGTCCAGTATGTTGACCGTCCCTCCCGCTTCAATCTCCGGTGACTTACCGGAGCCAGGAGCTTTCGCTTTTATTGATCCGAATTAAAACCCTCATGCATCCCCTATAAGTGCCAAATGACCGTCTTTTTCGTAGCAATGGGCACATAGAGGAAAAGGTCGCATCACCTAATCCCTCATCTCACGTCAGACACGACCCCCCAGTAGACCGACACAGCACCGGAGCACAGGGCGCGGACGAGACGGCCTGCTTCACTCCTCGCCCGTATCCAGACAAATCTACCCTTGCAGCTCAGTATTGTTCAGACAAAGCAGAGGGTCAATCAGCAGACTTCTGCCTGACCGGCATGCCCGGCCGTGGGCAAAGGGCAAGTTAGTGGTCAATTACCTGCCCCGTGAAAGCATTGGAACATAATCAGGTATGTATCCCCTCTCATGACTGCCAGTATCCTGCTTACCTGTTTCATGGTTGCATAGGCACTGCAAGCGACGAAGAAGGGACTGAAACCGTCGTGCTGAACGAAGGCACGACGACGACGCGAGGATTGTGGGAGATAGTGAGGAAGAAAGCAGTCCTGGTGTATGTTTCTCCGGAGATGGGCCTGTCCAGCAGCTTTGCCGCCTTGTGGACGAGCTCTCAGCTTAGCGGCTCACGGCCTTCGTAGAAGACAAAGCTCACTGCATTGAAGACCGGGGAGGCGATGACTTTCGTCTTTAGCATCGCGAGCCGGATAATTAGCGAACGTTCCTTGGCCAAACCTTCCCTTTCCTCGCCTGAACCGCAACTTGCACCGCAACCACGTTCGACCTCCTTCGGAAAACAATGGAATCTGGATCTAGACCGTTCCGGGAACTCTATGTCGGCGCCTCAAGGGAGAACTTGCTCTGTCAAGCCCATGCAATTGGGAACCGTTGGTTGTATTTCTTCAGGTAGAGGTTGATGTTGTCTGCTACGACGAGAAACAGGTCTCTGCTTCGTACGAGCGACACAGAATACTCAATTGACTTGGCTGAAATGTTGCTCAGCATCTGAACTACCCGTGATCTGGTCCCTTCGATCTTGAAGGGAAGGCTGAGGAGCATTGATGGTGCATTGGTAGCTCGGTTTCGTGCAAGTGTTATCATTGAATCGAAGAGCGACACAGCATAATATTTCTGCAGTGAGCAGTGTCATTGACTCATGGAAAACTGATATTGATGCACGAACATAGGATTGCTGGTGAACCCAGGTGGAACAACTTGGGCATCCGTTTCCGTCTGGGCAGTCGCTGGATAACTCTTCGTCGGCTCCCGGGGCCCGATGTCGTCCGTGCCATCCTCGTCTTCTTCATCAACTTCGTCATCTGCTCCCATGTTGTCTTCAGCATGCCTCCCAAGTTCAAGAGTTGTTCAAGAGTATCGTGGACCCCCCACCGTGAGTAGAATTCATGTCGCCTCATTGCGCTTTCTGACGCTCACAGCTGTGTCCAGGGCTTATAATTTGGGCGAATAGAAGCTCCTAGGCCCAGCGAGTGTTTCGAGGCCTAAGCTCATCGAAAGTTGTATCAAATGGTACAGTCCCCTATCGACCCGTGAGGCTGTTCTTCTCCCTCCGTGGTGTGCGATCTTCACAAGGGTTCACAATCACTATATGTTGTACTGTACACCGTGTTTGAGTCAAGAAATTGTAAATCCACTATACTCTCGCGATACTCGGGGACTTTTTGGGTGGGGGGGATGGTACCAGCATCTGAATGACCCGAGCGACGTGGTGAAACGCGAAGGTGGGTGGACAGCCGCGAAGATCTTCCAGTACTCACGGACAACGGTGATTAGATATTACGACTGGAGAGGACGAGTGCGATGCGCATGTAGTGGTGTACAACGCCGACCACGCTTTAAAGGCGAGGTGGAAGGACGGAATTACTGAGGCGCCCTTTGCTCTTGTTGACGTATGTTGATATCGGAAAGCGTCGCCCCCGCCTAACTCCCCAAGTGTGGATCACCATCCTTAACCTCTCTCCTTCGTCATGGTACGCGGGTGTGCCGCTGCCAGGGCGCACCCCCAGAACAGGGTTTGCCTGGGTCCATGGTTATAAACTCTCGACTCAAGACCCTGCTGGACACGGCGTCAAGCGATCCAACTCGGACTACAGCCGACGACAATCCTTTCGGAGAACTGTCCGACGCCCTGGCCAGGGATGGGCGCTTGGAACCCTGACTGTCGCGCTGAGATGTAGTGGGGTATATGCCACAGGTGTGTCAGTAATGTATTAGCCAACGGTACAACACCTGATCGAGCTCCATGTTCAGCTTCGTTCCAAGTCGTATGGTCATCCAGAATCTCTTCAATCCTCGCGTATCTCGGTCGGGAGCCTTGCATCAATGGCTCAGAAATCTCGTCGTGCCGTCTAGATATGCCCTCAGGTAACCTTTAGCTGACCTGCGACGAACTCATTAACCAACACGCCGTGCAGTTGCGATCCCCTGATGGCTGGGACCCCGAAGCTGAACGCGACCGCTACTCAAGCACATCAAATACAGACGGGCTCTTCATACCCGAGCGTTTCAGGTATGTGTCGTACGGTATAGTACATGTCTTAGGAGTATCGAGTTGCTNNNTNGCGCCGCGCTTCCAGGAGGGCTTTCACAGTCGAATGGACGGATGATGGATTTGATCCCAGCCCCGCGCACGAGAGAGGGACCATATCTCGCGTCTATTCAGGTCAATCCCAGTGTAAGCGGCATCTTAATGTACCTAAGAGGTCAAGGTATGTCTTCCATGGGTATGCATGTCGTGGTCCCTGTGTAGCTCATACAATTTCTAGTTTATAGACCTTCCACGACACGCGCTGATGATGCCCGGATGCGCGTCATCCAGATCCTCGACCGACTCTGACTCATGGAACGCTACTTCTATTTGTGAACACCTGGAATCAGTAGGTAAGTTACACCCCAAGGAATGTCCCCAGGGACTCTTACCCCCTGACTGCTCTGTAGCACCCATGATTCATGAAAATGAATAACAAACCGGTCCAGTCGCAGCCGAAGGTGACCGTGCTTAAGGCCCTGATATGAAGCGTGGGCAAAGGATAATGGACCTCACGAACGTATGTGACCTTCTGTTGGACGCCTTTCCTGTGTTTCACACTTCGCACATATGGGCTGTCAATCCGCCGAGTTTAGCTACCCGCCGACCTTTACATCGCAGTCCTCCAAGGCGGGATACGACTTGCGATATACTGTCGACTCTGGTTCGCAAGGACGCCGTTCTTGTCTCTTTTGGACCATGGTGCCAATGTCGGCAGGGCGTCCATGGTTGATCCCCACTCGGTGCGCCGCCTTCCCCAAGTTGCTATCTTGTCTGACGGCAGTTAGATGCAGCGACAAGAGGCCCGATACGATCTCCTATGACCGCTTCAATCAGAGATTCTCTTGTTCGTGGGGGGTGGACCCCCTTCCCCGCCAAGGACGTGCGCCAACATGATCTTCAACCTCGCTCTTGGTCAGATGTATGCCATTACTCTTGTCGACACCCCCATCCAGCGGTCCGGGATGGAGGACGCCAGACCGCTGCAGCCCGGCTGGTGGCCAACTCCTCGTGCGTACCCCGGAATTCGCATTACCTGTCCCCATCTATTCAAGACCTCGCGGTATGACTTATTCGACGTATTAGCATTGCGTTCAACGCCGGAAAGGTTCAAGAAGCCATTAATCTCAGTCAGACGGCCCTCGAGCGCCATGGCTCTGCCATTGTGAGTACAGCGACTCCTCGCGACATGCACCATATTCACGGATGCGCAGGAGAGTGACCTCGGGTCCGCCATCAGTCGATCAATCCCCGAAGGTTGAACCTTTTTCAAGGACGATTGGGAGACGAAGGAGTCGTTTAGGCCCATAGCTAGTGTAAAGGCACTTCCTGAAGAGATGACACCGCCCGGCGAATAGCATGTCGATCTCGAATTTCCGAGCGACAGCCACGAAGCTGTACGACGCTATACAAAACCCAAGCCCGTACACTGGCGCCTGCACCAACTTTCCTCCCGTTCAACTTCCCAAGGTCCTTGTTTCCCGACGAGCCAAGGCACCCCTTCCTCGAAGCCAACGCCCTTCCAGCGGTACACACATTGTTGTTCGACGTCTCACCACTTCCCACGAAGAGTCTATCGCAGATCCCAGCCCAACGGCTTCGGTACAGGCATGGATCATTATTCCCAAGTTGACCGTAGTTTACTCTTCAATTCAAAGGCTCACCTAACATACTCGCTCATTTTAATCGACCGCTACCCCATGGGCAAGTTGCGGTGAAGCCCTATAGGTTCAAGCGGACCATTCCTCGGGAACGGTGAGTAGCCTTCCCGATACGCAATCCATCCAATTTAACGCTGTACGTCAGGCCCGTACGCAGAATGACGCCTCAGAGACCAGAGCTCAAAGTCCCCATCGTGCCTGCGTGGTTTGTTGACGCCAAGTATCTGGGGAACTATATGTATGATGAATGACAATCGACGATGTGCTTTTCCGACAGCGGCCTCCAGGTCTAGTCCCCGGCACTCCAAGCCTCCCACCGCACATTTAATGGTCTGGAGTCCTCCCGAAGCCTTTGCTGCATCCTTCATCTCTGCTGGGGCTTACCTCCACAGATTCAGTCACTAGTTGCTCATTCCCCCAGTGACTGGGATACGATAAGTTTATAAGGCATCAGGTAGTTGGGCGTGACATCCCAAACTCATCAGGAATGCTACTGGTTTCATTGGGGGACAGTATATCGGGGAGAAGATGCTAGAGGGCTTGGCTTCCAAGTTGGCCTCTTATCCCAGTATGATGCTCGTTACGCCGCCTACAACATAGTTCTGTTGAGCAGGCATTGTGACAGACGCGCGGCACTGAGGGCAGATTTGTCGACCATTGGGCCACCGATTTGCCCGAGAACTTTCCCTTAAGCATCCACCGCAAAACGTGTGGCCACAAGTAAGCCTGAACGCTACGTATCAGCTCACTGTAAGATAGGCATGCCTCGTATACACACATTTGTGGGTTTACCATCGTATCCAAGCATATTGAGCACGCAACAGCCTCCTTCAAGCTGCGCAGGACCTGCCACACGGTTAGTTGCGCTGTGGTTGGTGCATAGTGGAAGCGTATACCGATTGTAGCCTCTGCATCTCCTTTTCTGTCTCTTCAGCTATCGCTTGGGCTCCCGCGTGCGCTTTCTTCAGACAGTTGATCTCCTTATCTTTCTCCTCGGTCATCGCTTGGGCTCTAGCGTACCCCTCCCTCAGACAGTGCACCTCCTTTGAGTGCGCGTTATCTCTCTCCATCGTCTCCGCTGCGGCTTCGTCTTGTATATTCTTGATGATTTCAACCTTCGCAAACACACGGCCACGTAGACCACGTCGTATCTTCCTGAGCCTTTCACCTTCCTTCTCCAAAGCGTTCATGTCGCTCTTCAGCTCTTCGTTTTCCTTTTTCAACGCGTTCATTTCCTTCTTCAGCTCGCCCAGTTCCTGCTTCAACTTCTCCCGTTCCTTCGTTGAAGAATTCCACTCAGGGTTAGCAGGCGCCTGCACGTTCTGCCCCTTTTGGCTCACATCGTTCTTTGGCAATTCGTTTCCCTTTGTCCAGATTGTGATCTATGAAGGATGAAGGTCTCTGTTAAGCGCCGGGAGTTGCCCTTACGCATTCACCAGAGCCTACCTGTTCCGTTTGCAGCGGATCTTGCGTCACTGGCATGGCCGATTATAAAGACGGGTGTACTACGTCACTATTGATTGAGCGTCGTAGAACCGGGAACACAGTGTATGTTTCAAGGGCTCAGCAAGTGGTGCGAGGTGCGCGGCGCTTTCGTGACGTTGCAGCGCCAGTGAGTGTCTGAAGCCAAGGTCGGATCCGGGCGGACGTTCAAATGTGAGTTTGGCCTGAAGTCCATTGGCCTCCCAGACGGACCAATCATGCATCACCCACTGATTTCAACAACGATCAACACACTGGAGACCGCCGCCGGCGCCTAGTTGAACACGCCTTTGCTTCGGTTCGGCCGCAGGCTACGAGAGATAGGCGCTTTCGTGAGTAGAATGGAGAACACTAACTACCGATCATGTCCAGCCACATTATTTCAAGACGAAGTAGCAGCACAAGAGCACGAAGGCCGACACACACTCGGAGACCCTCCGCAGATGAGATAAGTGGAATTGTCGAGTAAAGACACATGTGTTGTTGATTGCAAGGGACGACAGACGACTGAAAGAGAATAAGGGGAGGAAGAGCCTCCTCAAGGACATGGAGCTGCTGACCGAGCCATTATAACTGGAAGCGGCACAGTCGGCGAGGCGGGCGTCTATCACACACTGATGCTAAAGCACCAAAAAACAGCGGCAGCAAACGGCATGGTCAGAGTGAAATTGCGGAGCTTTCATCGCAAAACCCATTACTAAAGTAGCGGGGATCTCCCTCAGAATGACCTCTCCAAGTGTATTTTCATTGGGGGTCCTTCGCCACTGTTGGCCCTGCTGGTGGTAATCGACGATTACCACCCTTTGCAGGCCCTCGTCTCGGCCGGGTTCACGCTACCCGTCACGGTAGTAAACTCTTGCCCCGATTCTTAATCTACAGTGAGAGTTACATTATCACGGCTAAACATCGTTTCGACATGTACAGTGCGACTTGAACCAATGAAAGCGAGTCGTAGAGAGAAAGCAGAGAAAAGTTTGGAACAATGGTCTATATGAATGACAGAGTCCGTCGGGTGAAGAGAGGGTACATAAGAGGTACTTTAAGATGCATGTAGACGATAACCATGAACTCTTGAAACTCCTCCCCTTTACCCTCCTTCCGGTCCCTGGCTTGATGTGTTTGATGCCCAGCTAAAGCGAATGAAACTGGAATCAGATCCCCGGAAAGGCTGCGAAAACCAAGTCAGCGATACCCTCAGACGAGCGAAGAGGAACGTACATACGGTGGCCGCCTGTCCGCCTGCCGAGCAGACCATGGATCTGGGAGATGATTCGCAGATAGGTGTATTCACCTTCATCGTTCTTGCCTGCATCCGTGATGGACTGCGACACAGTACGCTACATCGAATGGTGGAACGTAATTTTTGCCTTTGAGTTCGTCCAGTGGAGGATCTTCGCCAGTATAGCTCTGGAACGCCTTCCACCCACCTCCAAAACTCCCTCCTTCTTGGAGCTTCTCCTGTATTTCTGATGCCACACCGACCGCGATCCGGGGGTCTGAGGATCGTTTTGGATTGTATAACACCATCCGTGAGCAGGGTAGAGTTGAATTGCGGAATTTCATGCCCATCTGCGGTTGCATGTTAGTAGGGGAACCAATGCCGACAAAGGCAACCAGGCGCACCCCAAACCCGACCGATTTCACGGAGCGCGTTCGCAGTTCGCAATCGCAGTCGCGGAGGAAACAAGCATGTAGATGCAAGTCCCTGGCGGAGGCGCCTTCCTTCATGAGCAAGAGAATCTCGGTTGAAACGTCAATAGGAGATTGTATTGGGCCTTCTGTTGCTGCATCCATATGCCGTCAGACGAGATAAACCACTGGAGAAGGAAACTCACCAGCGAGGATCATCCATGACCGTCCTGTATGACTTGTATCTCAGTCCAGAAGAGAAAAGAAGGCCTTATGGACTAGAGTCGATGGTATATCGCAGGTCGTATCCTGTCCTGGAGGGGATCGCCAGTCATTCTGTGAGGGAGGGGAAAGGCGTAGAATAGAAAGTCACATACATTCGTGAGGTCCTGTCCACTGTCCCCACACTTCATATCAGGGTCTTTAGCACTGCAGCCTTCCGCTGCGACATGGTCGGTCGGTCATTCGCTTTCATCAGTCCTGGATGCTACAGGGCAGCGAGTGAGATGAGACTCCCTGGAAACGTTCCTTTGGAAGTAACATACCGAACGGTTACATCTATCCCCGAATCAAAGTACCGTTGCACGAGTGACGGTCAGTTGAGGGTCTGGGTGACGCGCATCAGGGGGATCACCAGCACAAGGTTCTGAAATGAGAAACTGCGTGAGCTACAGAGGGACCACAGCATGAAAACTCCTGGACAACATACCTGAATGTCTTAGGTACGTGGAGAGGGCTCCTTCACCGAGATTGACCTGGAAACACGCGAGGTATGGTCTTGCTTTCGCCGGCGGGGCTGGGATCAAAGCCATCACCCGTCCGCTGGACTGTGGAGGCCGTCCTGGAAGAGCCACTGCAGTCAGCAACTCAGAACTCCAAGGAGGCCTTCCATAGGGCACTATACATACCTGGAAGTCCGGTACAGAGGGCCCTTTGCATCGATCCTTGACTGACGACGCTTTCAGGCTCGGGGACCAGCCGTGAGGGAGACTTCAGCTGCAGGGCATCCTGGTTCATGAGCTCGTTGCAAGTGATATAAAGATCCACGGAGGACATACCTGAGTAGAAGATCTAAACTTCTGGCCCATTACCTCGCGGCTCCCCATCGAGTTACGCGAGGATTGAAGAGATTCCGGACATCCATTTCGCCCACCATACGGGTTGGAGCCAAGCTGAAGATACAGCTCGGTTAAGTGTCGTACCGTTGTCTGAGGCAGTAGGTACGCACCTGTATCGCATACCCCACTATATCCAAGCCTGAAATGCAGACTTCCAACCGTCCATCCCTGACCGTGGCGTTGGGCAGTTCTCCACGAGGGTCGTTGTCGGTTGTCGTGCAAGTTGGATCGCTGGGGCCGTGTCGGTCAGGGTCTTGACTCGAGGTCTTGCATCCTCGAACCCAGAAAAGCCGGATTCTGGGGGTGCGCCCAGGCAGCGGAACAACCGCGTACGATGAGCGCACGAAGGAGAGAGGGAGAGGAAAGCGATCCGCGCCTACGCAGTCCGGCGAGGGGCGACGCCTTCCAACATCAACACACATCAACAAGGCCACGGGCGCCTAACTTGGCCTTCCTCCTTCAGAAACGTTGGTCGGCGGTATACACCACCACCAGCGGAGCGATTTCATAATGAATGAAGTCTCTCCCTATGCGACGTCCTTCTCAACTGTTAGGTCGTATGGTGGTAATCGACGATTACCACCCCTCGCGGGCCCTCACGACGATGAACGTAAGACGATGTTCTGGCTTGATACACCACAGAGGTCAATACTACAGCTAAACTCTGTTCATTTTCTCCGGGGTCCACAGCTGTTTATCAAGCATTATAGTTCCATATCTTCATCACTAAGACATCGTGTCGACACGTACGGTACTACTTGAACGAACGGGAAAGAGTCGCGAACGGAAAGCAGAGTGCACTTTGGGAAAAGGGTATATACAAATCGTGGAGTCCTCCGCGTGAAAGAAGAGTACATATAGATGCTTTAAGATGCACGCGGACGATGACCAGCAGCACGCGGACGATGACCAGCAACTCGTCCCTCCCGTTGGCCTCCTTCTCGTCCCTGGTTTGATTTGTTTGAGGAGATTGCCGAACTGGTGTCCGTCCAGGGAACAACAAGAGCCAGGGCGAATGAAACTGGCATCAGGTTTCCGGAAAGGCTGAGAGAATCGAGTCAGCAACGTATTCAAATAGACCAAAAGCAAGATACTTACGGTGTCCGCCTGCCGGCCAGCGTAGCAGACGCGGGGCCAGGAAGATGATCCGCAGGTAGGTATATTCACCTTCGTCGTCCTTGCTTGCATCCGGTATGGTGTCGGGGTGAGTGTGGATGAAAGGGATGGCAGACTGAGCTCCTCGATCGAGGAAGATCTGGGAAGGTGGCAGGCATTGACGGAACACTACAGTGATTGGTGGAGCGCACCGTTGTCTTTCGAGTGCATACAATGGCCTTCATTCTCCGTAATAGCTCTGGAACTTCTTCCAACCTTTTTCCTCCTTGCCTGAGGTTGATCTCCACCTTCCGAACAGTCCGCCAAACCACCTTGGAGTCTCTCCGGTAATTATTTCTGATGCTCCATCGACCGCGATGCACGTCCCTGGCGAGAGCGACTTCCTTCATAGAAAGGGAATATCTGATTGAAGCGGTAATACGTGATTGGATTGGGGCCCTTGTTGCTGCGTCTAACTGGCGTCAGACAAGATAGCCACTTGGAGAAGGAAACGCACCAGATGGGGATCAACCATGAACGTCTTACCGACATGCGTAGAGTATCGCTTATATCGGAGTCTAAAAGAGAAAAGAAAGGCGCCTTTATGGACTAGGGTCGATGGTATATCGCAAGTGGTACCCCGTCCTGGAGGACATCGATAGGATGTTCGACGGGTAACAGAACTGGGCGGATTGCCAGTCAATCTGTGCGAAGTGTGAAGGTGGGGATAGGCGTAGAATGGAAAGTGACGGACGCTCATGAAGTCCTTTGCATTCCCCAGAATTCATATCAGGGTCTTTAGCCTTGTAACCTCCCGCTGCAACTGGGCCAGTTCGTCGCTCATTTTCATGAGTAATGGATGCTACAGAGCGGTCAGTGAGGTGAGGATCCCTGAAAACATTCCTTGGAATGTGACACACCGAATGGTTTTGAGTATCTGTGAATCGAAGTAGCGTTGCACGAGTTAGTGTCAGTTGAGGGTCTGATGATTGATCAAGGGGATCACCCACGCCTCTTGGGAAGGTCCTGGAACGAGAACTTGCGTGAGCTACAGACATGCCACGGCACATGGACTCCTGGAGGACGTACCTTTATGTCTAAAGTCCACGCAGATGCTTCCTATACTGAGATTGACCCCAAAACACGCGAAATAGGGTGACGCATTCGTCCGCGAGGCTGGGATCAAAGCCATCACCCGTCCAGTGGATTGCGGAGGCCCTCCTGGAAGTGCAGCGGCAGTCAGCGATTGGAAATTCCTGAGATATATTCTATACAGAAGATTTCATATCTAGAGGGTCGGCAAAAGGAGCCATCGGTGTCGATGCTTGAGAAATGGCGCGTTTAGCTTCAGAGTCCAGCCATCAGGGGAATAGCCACTGCACGGACTGTTGGTCAGTGACTTCGTCGCAGGTAGGCTAGAGATTCACAGAGGGCGTACCTAAATGAGACATCTAAACGTCTGAACCATAAATTCGAAGCTCCCAGCCGAAGTATGCGAGAATTGAAGAGGTTCCGGATGACTTCGTGCACAGTAGGTCTTGGGGCGAAGCTGAACGTACAGTGCGATTAGGCGTTATACCGCCCTGTAAGACAGTACTGACGCACCTGTGGCATAAATATCAATGCACCCGAGCTCGACGGCCAGACCTCCAGGCGCCCATCCCTGACCGGGGTGTTGGGCAGTTCTCCGTAGGCATCGATGTTGGTGTCGTCTAAGTTGGATCGCTGACGCCGTACCCTGCGATGTATCGATTGAGGTCTTGCATCCTTGGACCCAGAAAAGCGAAATTCTGGGGGTGCGCCCAGGCAGCGGAACAACCGCGTACGATGAGCACACGAAGAAGAGAGGGAGAGCAAGGCGATCCGCGTCTAGGGAGCGCAGCGGGGGGCGACACCTTCCGATGTCAACACACATCAACAAAGCCATGGGCGCCTACTTCCCCCTCATCGCTCGGCCACGGTGATCGGGGTTGCACACCATCATGGTCCTTCTTTTCTTGGAATATTAACCTTCAGACGATCAGTCGGGTGACTGACGAGATTGTCGTTCCTTTCCATAGTAATCGACAAGTACCGCGCCTTGCATGGCGTTGCGCCAGTCATGGTAACTCGAAAACAACACTAGCCGACAATGCGCATTCTTATCTTTGTGCAAATGCGTTCATGTGAGCATGCTGGTAATATACAGTATGTCTAAATTACAAAGGATGTACCACATTTCAATATGTAGTTCTTTCGAAATGGCTGAACGCCAGAATCTTGGCCATCGTTTTGCGTCGTTTGAGCAAGCCGAATCTATCCTCTTGGATGTCGGGGTCCCCCACAGAGCCTGTAACCTTCTGCCTTTGAGATATCCTGGTATAGCGAACGACCATGCCTCTCAAAAATTCGTCAACTAGGAGACCCTCAGCCAAGGCGGAATTGCAGAGGTTCGATGTACTCACTGTACGCCTTAGCCTCAACCTCGGTAACCGACGCTGCATCGGACACTATTTGGCCCCAGATCATATCCCGAACGGACCTTTCGGTATTCCACGCGCATGCCTGGCCCTTCCACTGACAGTTCTTGCAGACCTTCTCCGAAGACTCCTCCGTCTCGGATGCCAGAATGCAATTTTCTTGTGCAAGCAAACACCCCTCGCACACCTTGCGAATTGCCCTTTGGTCCGCCGCTTCTTGATGTACTATACTGTCTGATTCAGCCTCTTTGAGATCGCTGACGAGGGTCATGGGTTGTACTTGATCCTCTTCGGCGATGCCATGAGGATATAAGTTATCCATAGACGTATTGCTACATTCAGAGAGGTAAGTGACAAGGGACAAGAATCCAATGGGAAGCGCGTACTAGTCGATGTCGACATCATTGCCACTCGTGATCTCTTTCTCCTTTCCCTTGGAACAGGCTTCCGGAGTAACCGTCTCCTCAGCTTCCTCGGCGTTGTTGGCGGTTTGGACAGTGTCGTTGGCGATAGTTATGCCCTTGTCCGAAGGGTGAACAGGCGCAGCACTGCGACAGGTCGGTACTTCGTTACGCGTCCAAACGAGATGACCGAAAGAGGCGTACTGTGTTCCTTCCATGTCGAGGTCGGGGGTAGGAGACAAGGTTGGAATTTCTTGTGGGGCGGCATTGACGCTGACGACCGTCGTATACATCTTCGACTATACACGATCCGTCAGGCAAGAAAAAGTCCCATGTAGGATGTAGACTTAACGCGAGGTCGGCAAACAATCTCCGGGAGCTGCGTCGCAATCTCGCGCTCTTCCAAAGCTTGCGGTGAACCTTTAACGGATGGCGATACCCTCCTGGATACGGGAAGGGGGGCCCGTACGCGCATCGCCGGCATCTTGCTCTTTGGAATAGAAGGTTGCTATCGCAGAACTTAGTCGGACAGGAACTCTGGTGATTACAACGACGTACCGGAGCTCTAGAGACAGTGGGCTCCCTGTGTATGAGCGGCCCGTTCATCTTACCCGCAGGATTCTCGATAGCCAGGTCTCCAGGGGACTCATCATGGTGAGCTGTAGGACGCCGAACGGCAGCCTGGTGAGAAGGAGGATGCCGTTGAGAGAAGGTTGATTTGGCTCGTGTGGGAACAGGTTCCTCGGTGCATTGAAGGGGAGGTAACTTGGTGCGGCGGGTGGGACGTTGATCTGGAGGTGCCTCTTCGTCACCTCTGGGACGCTTCTGCGATCTGGACACGATCAGAGATGTACGAGGATCATGGTAAGGACGACGTACCGGAGATTCCGTGGTGACGATACAATTCCACCCTGTTGGTGGTCATGGTTTCCCTTTCCCTTCGCTTCGTTGCTCTTGGGTCGCTCAAGATAAGTGCGGATCGACCGCGCGGGCTGGAGCTTGGTGTAGAGTCGGATAGCTTCGTTCCTGTCGCTCGGGAAACTAACATCGTCACGCCATTGCCCGGGCGGAACCATCCTATCAGGAAGTGCCTTCACATTGGCTATAGATCGAAAGGGCTTCTTCGTCTCCCAATCTTCTTCAAAGTTGTTCGCCAAGAAGGCTATGGTCTTCACGAGCCCGGCCAAAGCTCGACCTTCAGGAATGGACCGAGTGACGGGGGAATTGAGATGCTTCTTCTGCGCTTCCGTGAACATGGTGTATACGGTGAGGAGAAAGGGGACTCACAATGGCGAGGCCGTGGAGCTCGATAGCTTCTTGACTGAGATGGATGGCGCGTTCGACTCGTCCAGCGTGGAAAGCTTTCCTGATCGGTGGGAAACAGGTTGTTACAGGGAATAGGTCGCAAATTGGGTCGGGGTCTCCTTCACGGTAGTTAGATAAGATATTGATTTGCTGAGCGCTGAGACCATCGTCGGTGGGTGCCATAGCGGAGGGTGGGAAACAAAGAGAGACGAAGGACGGCTTATATGTGAGGGTTCATGAAGGCGGTAAAAGCTTTATCATTTTGCATTCCAAAAAACACGACCTAGGAAGAAGAAGCATTCTTGACAGCGCGTTAGGTAGGCTAATATCGTGTTAGGGGGATCGCCCAAGATGGAAGCACAGCCCCTGATCGGATTTGAACACTGCGTATTGGCGCGGTATAGACGCCTAGGGAGGCGGAATCGATTGGCCTGGGGTGGCGAATGGCGCCAGAGAGTTGATGCTGCGGGAAGCGCCCAGAAGGCAGGGCTGAAACGTAGAGTCAGCGCACAAAGAGAGCAGCAGCAAGGGAAAGAAACTGAAACGGCTCGTGGTGAGAAAGGAGTCAGGGCTATGACGCTCATAGAGGGCACATACCTGGGGTAGTAAGTATACTTGAAGTATAAGGGCGAACTAAGGTGCTTGAGAGCCGACGAGGCTTGCTGTGACCAAGGAGAGAGCGCCCGAAGCCCGTCCTGCCAAGGCTAGCCGCACTGTCGTATTGCAAGGTTCCTAGACGCTACAGAGTGGTCAGAGGGTCGAGATTCTCTGGAAACGTTTTTTGACATGTAGCACACCGAGTAGAACTATGTGTTTGCGAGTTCCTGCGGCATTTCAAGCGTTGGAGGCGGTTGCGGGGCTGGGTGACGCGCATCAGGAGGATTACCACCGCGTTGCGGAAGGTACTGGAACTAGGGAGTGCGTGAGCTACGGGGGAACGACGGCCTGAAGACTCCTGCATTACATACCTTACATACCTGGAGGCCAGGTGTGAAGGCACATTTGCATCGATCCTTGGGTCATGGCGCTTTCAGCTTCGGAAGCCAGCCATGGAGGAGATCGCCCCTGCACGGCGTATGTATTGCTTAGTGGATTCGCCGGAGGTCAGCCGGAGATTCATGGGGAGCATACCTAAATGGAAACGTTAAACTTCTGAGCTATTATCTTGCGGCTCCCCACCGAGATACGCTAGGAGTGAAGTAATCCCGGATGTCCATTCACCCACCATACGACGAAGCTGAACATACAGCTCGATCAGGTGTTGTTCCGCTGTCTGAGGCCGTAAAGACGCACCTGTGGCATAGATCCCACTATCTCCAAGCTCGAGGGTCTGACGTCTAAGCGTTCATGCCTGACCAGGGC
>JANDKE010001300.1:0-15308 GCA_027627275.1 Coprinellus aureogranulatus
AACCGTCAGTCACATACAGAGCCGTCGCGTTGCTCTCGGCCGCTCATCACAAGGTCGGCGCAAGCGCTCCATTTTACCAGGCGTATGGTGGGTGGGGGACAGTCCGGGTGGGGCGCCATATATAGTATGTTTTTATTTGAGGCCACTTGGTGCTGTTTCCGAGACCAAATACAATATATTTTGGCAATCGGAAACTCGAGTGATCGTATGTTTGATCTCTACACATTACCGGAATAGGTAGCGGGAACCAAACAACGCCAATGTTGATTTCGCGACTTTGCATAATTTTGCAAGATGCCTCGCCCGGATTTGGACCCCAGACCCAAATGCAAATTATGGATAACCCCCGGCAGAGGGAACTCACAAAGTTATGGATAAAACTGTCAGCCACTGGTGCATCTGAGCCAGAGACAATCTTTGAGCCATCGGGAGAAAAGGCAACAGAGCGTACATAGTCCGAGTGGCCTTCAATAGGGCTAAAAACATCTTGCCCGCTCCAGGCATCCCAGACATGTATTGTGCTGTCCCATGATGCTGATACAATTCTTGATCCATTGGGGGACACAGCAACAGACATAACAAGCCCAGTGTGTCCCTTCAGTGGGCCCAGCACCAGCTGCCTGTTCTGAGCATCCCACACCCTGATTGCTCTATCAGACCCAGAGATGATCTTCAGACCATCAGGGGAAAAGGCAACAGTGCTGACATCACCAGCATCACCTTCAATAGGGTCACCCAGAGCCTTGCCAGTCAAAGTGTCCCAGATCCGAATGGTTTTGTCCTGAGATCCAGACACAATTTTGGACCCGTCTGGTGAGAACATGACTGAATTGACAGGACCTCCATGCCCTTCTATTGCAATGCCCAGAGGCTGTCCAGTCTTCGCATCCCATACATGGATAGTCGAGTCGTAAGACCCAGAGACGACTTTTGAGCCATCAGGGGAGAAAGCGACAGAAGTGATCCTGCCAGAATGCACCACCAAGTCACCCCAAATCCGCTCCCCACTTTGCATATTCCACATTCTCATTGCCCCCTTGTTATCCCCAGATATGAGCTTGGAACCATCAGGAGAGGTAGCAAGGCACAGGAATTTAGGGGGAAATATACTCTCCTGAGCAGGGTTGACCAGAATCCGATGCTGGTTTACCTTGGCGCCTTTAGTTGAATGCACAGCTGGGATTGATGGAATATTTGGTGACCACCATGGCAACTGTCCCAGAGCTGCCTGGTAGAATGGCAGTGCAGACAGGTAGAGGTGAGGGGCAGAGTGGCTGATTGGTGTTGCGAACATTTGAGTGAAATCACGGATTGCAATAAGGAGGGCTCCTGATCCTTCTATCGTCATCCCCTAGTTGAGGTAATAAGCATGAAGATGCCGAGAAACTCTGCAAGGTGACACACCTTTGAAAGCTCCCATAAAATGCTGGAATACCCAACATTCTTCACAGTGCTCAGGGCCTCCAGCCAGAATAATCCCTTTTCTTGCAGGAATTTCTTCAGTGTCACTTGTAAGCAGTCGGACAGAGGCAGCCCACCCAGTGCATGATTTCCCCATGACGTGCACGCGTAGGCAAGGTCTGACCGAAGCGCAAGCGTAACCCCTTGTTTGTCATTGCTTCGATAAGATGTGACAGCCCCTGAGACACCCAAGTAGACCCCTTGTACAGAGTCATTCATCAGCAGGAGGCATTGCTCAAAGGCCATGGAATGAGCCACTTGTCTGTTGATTGGTAACAAAGGACTAGTGTCTACATCACCTGGCATTTGGGGTGTTGCCACAAGGAAGTCGGCAAATGATGCATGGTGGATGGAAACTGGACCTTCCCCATCCCTCCTGTTGGGAAGCTGGACCACAGAGTGCAGCATCTTGAATGCTACTTGAATGACACGCACTGGACGACCTAGCAATGCGGCGTACTCGGCCAGCGATAGCGGCCGAAGCGCCACGACAAGCAAAGACAGACATAACCGGAGGTCTTCCAGTTCACAAGCCTCTAGATCCTTCATTGCTCTCTTCAAAATGTCGCCATAGAGCTTGTAAACACCAGTCATTTTTGGTGTCCTGCTGAACTCGTGAAGCCTCCCGACTGCATCACCCGCTGCACGAATGTCCCGCACTATGGTGGCAGCGACAATGAACAAGCAACCAGACTGCTCGACGATCTTCCCCACCTCGGGAGGGGGCCAGTTGTCACCGTACTCGTCCTTCAATTCCGGGACCTCCTTGAGTGTTTGGCTCACGTATAGCTCGATGTCAGCGCGCACAATGTCCTTCTCGATATCATGAAGGCGGAGCATCTGTGAAGAGCGAGTGGAACGTTCTACTTCTTGCGTGATAGTGGGTTCCGGACGACTGGTAAAGAAGATCTTAATGGGTACAGTTGGCACCTTGCAGAGGATTGATTCGAGGAATTCCTTCAAAGTGGCCGTGTTCATGCACTCATCAAGAGCATCAGCACACAGTATGATGTTCTTATCGTAGTCTTTGAAGGCGACTGCCGCAGGGCGAAGGATCAAGAAGTCGTATTGTTGGGCGAGAGTCATTTGACCGATCGGGTTCTTCGACTGTGATTTCAGGATAGTCGCCAGTGCATCACCGAATGCTGGGTGAGTTGTCGCCAAGGTTTTTGCCAACGAGGGGATGATGTGGTGAACATCGCTCAATTCCTTAACCTTGATGCTGCAGAAGAAACTCGCCCCGAGAAGGCCACGGTCGGAAAGTTGCGAACATAGCGTCTCCGCCACAGCCGTCTTGCCTGTCCCCGCAATACCATTGAGCCAGAACGCATGGTTTGAATCCTTCGCTTCAGCCCAGTCCAGTAGTTGGGCCAAGAGAGCGACCCGCGACCCCGGTACGCACTGTCCTCGCTGGCCCTTGTTGTAGAACTCGAAGTCCGTTATGTTCCCCAGCCTCTTGAGTTGCTCTGTGGCGCATCCGTTCAGTTCGTGCTTTATGAGACGTGGGGGCGACACGTACCGGCCTTGTTCAGATTGGCCACACCGCGGGCTATCCCAGACATTCCCTCGCGTACGGTTCGTAGTTCCGTGACTGTGATTGCGGGTAAGTTGAAGGAGGTTGAGGTTCGAGGGAAAGCGAGAGGCTCACTGGAGTGGCCAATACCTTCCAACGCTCGTAGAGTCACTGTCTCGTTGCTAACGGTGACCTCGAGCTAAAGAAGTCGGTCAGCGGATGTGCATCGCAGTGAAAGGCACCATACATACCATGGCAAACTCAATCGCAAAGCTTATCTCGCGAATCAGCCGCAAGATCTCCTGTTGATCCTCCTTCACAGACACTAAGCGCTTCACCAAGCTCGCCTTCATCTTTTCGTCGAGTTCTCGCCCAAGACTCTCGACAGCGCTACAGGAGCCAAGATATTCAGCGTCACGCAGCTTCAAATATGGAATTGAGAAGACAGAGAAAAGCTCACCGCGCCAGTCCATCTCGCCGATCGCGAATATCCGAAGGAAGAGTCGGACGGCCTTTCAGGATTTCCTCCAGAAGCTCGACCCGCTTGGCAAGCTTCTCAAATTCCTCTCTGTTGCTCGAAAACGCCTTGTCCGAACGATGTAAGCGTAACGACCGTGATCGCGAAGTATTGTACTCACATCCTTCATCTCCATGAGCGCGTTAAGTGCCGCAGCCGTGCTCTTCAAAGGAGGAAAGACGTCCGACACTCGTTCCACAAGCGCTACTGTGCTCTGAAGAGCCAGGTACCAAGTAGGCTTGTCTTTGGAACCGGTGGGTTGGGCTTCTGGCGACGGCGTGAGGTCGGCCGTGCTTGCAATCGGAAGCTCCTGCTGGACTTCAAGTTCTTCTCCGATTTCTTGAGGAGGTGCATCCGAGTTTAGAATTGGGGGGATTTGAGGAGTTGCGGCGATTGGCCTGGGGCTGACTACCTCGTTGGATGAACCTTCGAGTGCTGGTCCTGTACCGAAAGCGACAGCAGCTAGTTCAACGCCTGCACGCGCTACTGCTGGTAAGGTGTCGGCGCGATCCCCTTCATTTGTAATTTCCTGCCCCAGTGGATTGGGAGTGTTGTGCCGACGCTCCGGTGTGTCAGATCGCTGAGGTGTATGACGCCGAGTTGAAGAGGCCGGCGATGGCGATCTCGAGCTGAAGAATTCTAACCCTTTCTGCCAGACCCTCTTGGCCTTCTGCCTGAACGGCATGACTCTGTTCGACCTGGGCGTCCGGATGCGCAACTATCTGTTGATCAGTAACGCAAACCTTAGCGCACACCAAGCTGGAAGGAAAAGAGAGCGCGTACCGAGGTTAATCAGCTATCTCGTGGTCCGTCGAAGAGAGTCGGAGGGGAATCGAGTGCGGGACAAACACTGGCAACCCTAGATTAGACATGTGAGAACATTCTACTGAGAATAGTGCTCGGGGTGGGCGCTAATTAAGTCCTCGAGGTCACCTTCCAAAAGCGAACGGCTTCGCCAGGAGGCATGGTTGCGTAGTACTTAGGCTAGACACACCAAAAATTCATTGAGGTCTACGCAGCAGAGTCATAGGGGAAGAAGTGAACGTCGGAAAACAAACAGTGCATACTCTGGAAACAGGATAGCGAAACGATTTTGTGGAATTTGCATCGAAACAGTAGGTAATAAGGCTATGACCCAACCACGAGACCCTCCGAGGTGATTCTGTGAGGGAAAAGTGTAAGTACGGGCAGCGGACGTGCAAACGAGGTGCGTCCTCACCCTATTCCCTGCACCCAATCACTTTCACCATACTCTCCTCGTTCCGATAGTCCGAATTGAGACCAAAGGTATCGACCATTGCATGTCGAACCTAACTCGTTCTCTTCCATCCACGCTTGGCACTTCGAGCTTGAAGGGGCATCGCGTCCTGCTCCGGTTCAATAGTGCCTCGGAGTGTCGAGCGATGGGGGGTCGAGGGTTAATTGGGATAGACGATTGAATTCAAAGGTCAAAGGCGCGTGGGGGTGCCTGACCACCAACGGCATCCTGAAGTGAGACGCGTCGAAGAGTCGTCAAGGAACGGAAGACCGAATCGGAGCACCAGACTGTTGGGTCGTCGTCGACTGCCAAGGACGAAAAGAGACGTCAGCACGGCTCTGTGCCGTTGAAAAATGGGTGTAGAATCACGTACCTGGCGTCGACGTGAAAGTAGACAGTGCTACTAGGCCTTTCGCCTTGCGCTCAGTGGAAACACTTGCTCGGGTGGTGGTACCAGGATGAACTTTCTCCCTGCGGCTTGACATGAAAAACGAGAGAAAGTGAGAGCATATGCAATGCTCATGCCCTCGTCAGGAACGAATTGGGTATCTTGCAGAGGTACGTTCGCCCTCACTGGAGCTGTACATTGAGGTTGTCGTCGGAGCCAGAGGAATGCGATTGCAGCCGTCCATTTATAGAACCCGCAAGTTTATCGGAGCCACCTGGAGCAGCCACGGCACCAGATGAAGTTGCGTCTATCATGCGAGGTTATGAGCTCGTACCTGGTACCCAGCCCACAAACTTCTAACCACTGTATAACGACCCCTTCAGGTCCCACTCCCATTCCACCCGCATTCCGCAGCCAGGTCAGACATCTTCGAAAGCCCACCGAGATACTGGGTCAATAAGGCCAAGCGAGATAGCTCGAGCACAGAGGGGTAGCGCTAGCGCCCTTGGTCGTGCTGGTTCGGTCTAGGAGGCGGGCCAAGACCGTTACGGCGTTGACTTGCCTCAACTGGGAGATAAGATCGGCCTCGTTGATCTAATCTTATCGCTTCCTGCCCACGGTTCCAGCGCTTCACCTCTCCTTGCTCAAGTACCTCCACCACTTCCTTCTCTATGACCGACCGCAGTCCGTTAGGTGACCTACTGGGTCTTGAATATCCCTGCCTCACCACGAGCGCTGAACGCTGTCCGCTGACCAAAGCCCGGCTCAGCGTCGGATGCCAGTGTTCACGACACGGAGAAGAACTCTGGCGGATCGTGTTGGCAAACGACGTAAGTCCGGGCATTGAAAACCACGCAATTCGCAATTCTGACAATAGATACGGAAAATAGCCATACGAACTCCCCAATTACAGGCGAGTTCAACCTGCTTTCCCTCCCAGAAAGTTCCTTCGTACCTCGTACCCTCGTTCGTATCAGCCTCCCGTCTGGCAAACGCATATCCTTTCCCTTCCGCTTCCCGCTGTCCTAATGGTGCATAGGGTATTCCTTCCCGTTCGCATCATCTTCCCTCCTAGTTCTCTGGCGTCGTCCAAGGCTGACGGCAAGACTCCGTAGGACCAAGCCCTGCACTCGCATGGATCGAACGTCGCCGCCCATCCGCGCTCCAAGTCCAGAAGACTATAAATGATGCCACCCTTGCGGACCTGTACTCCAATACATAGTCTCTCACCCACACCGCACGCTCCAATCAGAGCCGGTCCATCGCACTCGTTTCAAACTAAAGCGCATGCCATCGTCGTTCCTAGATGGTCTCGTCGGGCCAGGGGGAGAGGGGGAAGATGAAGTACGGGGGGGGATATGGCCGGAGTTGCCTCGCTTAATCGGTTCAAATGCACGCCGAGTGAAGTACCCCTCGACCAGCAACGCATACCAAAGGCTCTCCAGCGTTACCCGGAGCGAATCCAGCTTCGAGCTCCCTGGGCGCAGTGCGACGACGACCGATTCTCGGTCCTGAAACCCGGCCGACCCTACTCATCCACGGCGCGACCTACTGCGCGAACAAGCCACTCCTGCGTCTGGGGACTGCCCAGGCTTCAGTTTTACCTGTTCTCTCAGCCTCTCAAGCCAAGGAGACCTCAACGTAGCACTCTTCAAGACGCCCAGAACTTCAGCACAGCGTCAGAAGGCCTCCCAATCCCACTCCCGTCCCTCCTTACTGACTATGCACCCTCCATCGCCCTCTGGTCCATCAGCATAGGAGTCCAGACGCTCAAAGCTATCCTCGGTCCTCCAGTCCGAGAAACCAACAGCGATCGCCACTCCACCCCGATCACTCTTCACCGGCCACTTTCCCATCCCAAAAGCTTCCTCTAAGTCCCACCTGCCGGAACACTCGTGGAAACCGAGGGATATGCCTACTGCTTGTTGGAGGCCTAGGCTCAATGGATCGGAGGGATGAACCAACGCGGGACGGGAGGGTGAGGCTCGAACGCGGTGATTGCCTCGAAAGCGATCCCTCGCAGAGCCGTCATACAGCCCAGAAATCACCGCCAGGAGCAGGATATCGGGGGTCCAACAACCTTGTAAGAATGCCGAGAGGGATGATGGGAAGGAGACCCTTGCTCGAAGGTCTCGAGCGTCATAGGGAACGCGGTGATGCTGCTACGCGGGGTAAAGCATGTTCGTTATTTTACTCCTCCACAGACTCCTATTCCTGCGCACGCCGTCCCCTTATTCTTTGTCATTCTTTCGCTGCACGCTTTGCTTAACTTTGCATGATACCTTCGGTCCGCCCTCAGTCCATTACGGACCGACTTCTGGATCGCACTCTTCTCTTCCGTGATCGTTGTTACTGCTTTTTGGACGTTTATCGAGCTCTATTCACTTCTTCGCTTGTGATCCGTTCTTTTGCGTACATGTACACAGCGAGGATCGGTTTCACAGTTCTTTTCTTCCCCTTTCTTTGGTTCCAGCCCTCGCCGTTTAAGTCTTTCCATACGTTATCTTCCTTCCCGAGTTCAGCCTCTACTCCGGAAGCAGACGTTGCACGAGCGACTGCCGCCACCAGTCATAGCGACAATCACGACGTCGAAGGCAGAGAGGTCAAACCCCTAGTACTGCGGCCAACAACGGGCAGAACGTCCCTCTGAAGGATCTACGAAGCCGCAGGGAACTCTTTGTCGAGCCTCGATACCAACGTCTCACGCCCCTTCAGCCGCGAGCTGAATGCCATGAAGTCCAAGGCTGGTGGGGGCGATCGATTGGTCCAAGCAACAAGGAGGATCTGAGTGAAGGCTGTTGAGGCTCAGAGGGCCGGTTAGAGAGCCAAGAAGTTGACGACGAGGCCGGGAGGAGGTCGAAGAAGGGATTCCGAGAACCGTGACGCGGGGCAGTGGTCGTCCATCGTGGCTGAGATGATCGAGGACGAGACCATAGGCGAGGTGGGGATGAAACCGAGGAGACCAAAAGGGAACGAAGGAGAGTACCGGCGAGTTCATGGATCGCAATCCGCAGGGTAAGCCTAGTTATGCCTCTTTCCAGGAGTGTGATACTGGAAATCTTCCCGGTTCGAACCGCGGTCAGTCGGACGAGACCGCCTGAGGAGGCGACAGCGGTAGCGACAATGAGAAGAAGATCGAGCAACGCGAGTCACGCAGAAGAAGAGAGACCTCAGTCAGTACTGGTACGTCGCCGAAACTCTGTGATTGACTGAGTCTCACCAGCTTGAAATCCAGAAGCGTGAGGTCAGAATACCCCGCCCGCCACGGTATCTTCAGCAGAGCAACAGATGGGTTCGGCGAGCCCAGTGTGAGCTGTCGCATCTCGCGTGTTATCCATGGGCACCACAGATCCGTATTCCAAGCGGAAGAACAGTGTCGCGATGCCGACCTCACCAGCCCAACACGACCACTCCCGACTACTTTCAATTTCGACGGGGATCTCGAAGACGATGGCCGAGGGGACGCCGCCGCAACGAGGTTGGATCAGAGGTCGGAGCAGAGGCCGAGGATAGCGCTCCCACCATTGCACCGACGCAGTTCCTGTAGTGGATGGAGCAGTCATAGCCCTGTCCGTCGGCTGGGGAAAGGTGCTAGAGAGCGAGCGGCCTGGATAGGGTGGGGGAATCGTAGAGGGAAAGAAGGCCGCGGTGTTCGCGATTGGGTCAGGGATTGCAAGGGCAGCGAGTGGGTGGCGTGTTGCCGTAGAATGCCGAGTGCTCGGGGAGGTGGAGTGGTGGTTGGGCTTGCCTAGCGTTTGGACGCGTCGAGGCAAGGGTTTCGTGTGTGGTTCGGGCCTCTCCCTTTCGTCGTGTACCGATTTTGTTCTCCCTTAAGCCCCGGTCGTTACGAACCTGCTCGTTCGAGATCTTCAGTCTGCCCCATACGACGTCTTGTATTCGTCAAACACCCCTCTTCTAGACAACGCGTGTTTATTGCTTGGATCCTAGTGTTCGAGGAGGACGGACGGTTGTCGAGGAGAGAAGGAACGCAGAATGTCCTGGTACGTCGGGACGCGGCGATTGACGCGTCACAGCTCTTGCATTTCTGGCGGTTGCTCCACCCTCCAGTGGTCTACAGCTGGAAGAGGGGAAGTCCGAAGAAGCAGGCAAAGAGGGAGGAGGAGAGATACCGCAAAGTTGAATTGACGCCGGGAAGGACGGACGAGATCTCCGTGTTATCTTATCTTATCTCGCTTCTCCCACACCCGAGCGGTGATCAGCCTGGGCTTGCCGCTTCGTCTCTCTCTTTCCTCTGTACCTCCATCTCTCATCTTATCCTCCCCTCTTGTATGGCTCGACGCTCCCCGGAGATCGCCTCCTCCCAGACGGCCGAATGAAGCTTGCCCGCTGACCACGCTCAGGACCGACAACGGAGGAGTCCTGGTGGACTGGGTTGGTTGGTGGATTGAGTTGGCATCCACATGTGAGCCTCAGAACTGGATGCGCCTATAGCTTCAGGGACCTGACGAGCTCGTCTCCAGGACCCATTGAGCTCCTTTCTCATCACTGGGTGCTGCTTCACCCTGAGGGATTGCTTCGTGCTCACGAGGTACGATTCCCCTTCCACATCCTCGATCCCTTTCTTCCGTCACACTTCGACCCATTGGATATCCCTTTCGTTCGCTCTCAGATCTCAGTACTCCCCTCTACCCCCATCCTTTTCTCCAGCGACCCGTGTCTATCCGCCCAACAACGTCGTCGTGAACTAACAATTGATCTTTCAGAACGTCCGCGCGTGAAGGCCTGCACTCTGGACCAACACTCAACGTCCCCACGCTCCAAAGCTAGCGGACGTCTCTCGTATTCGTTCCTGTAAACGCCCACCTCACATCCTCGGCTCTCACCGTATAGTCCCTCCCGCCCGGCAAAGCCATCCCAGGGAACGTCGTAGCATCTCGACAGCCTCTCCCACCGGGTCCAAGTCTCGGCGAAGGCACTTGGAGAAGTCGTCGGGAAGGGAGATCCTTGTGAAGTGCGGGAGGGATGGATAGGGAGAAAGCACCCTCGGCGAGAGGGCATCCACCCCGAGCGTCCTCCAACGTCACCCCGACAGACTCCCTTTCGAGAACCCTTCCCAACCCAAGACATCCTCCCCGTCGCCGAACCCTCCCCTCGACCATTCCAGATCCACTCCTTCGCCACCATCCCGTGTACGAGGACCCGAACGCACGAACTTCGGACCCTCAACCCCATATCCGAGCGCAGACCGTCCGTCAACAGGAGAGACCGGAGTCCAGCTCCCCCATGACTCATTTCCCTCCTCATCCTTCTCCCAATCGCCATCCTGCCTCTCCCTCTGAAGGATCCCGACCACCATGACACCGCTCCCAACCACGAAGTCGCCATTCCACCACCATCTAGTTTCGTCGTGGCACCCGCCTCCCCTCCTCCTCTTCAACGTATTGTCCATGGAACCGATGGACGAATACCATCTCATCTTGTGGGAATAAACAATCTCGCGCTCCGAGAAAGTTCGACAGGCCAAAATTCGAGGAAATTTGCGTGGGTAGGAGGTGGGGTTGGTACTCATGCCAGTAGTACGCTTGGGATGAGATATGGATGAAGAGTGGGCAATGTCGTCTAGACGTCGCGGTCCGACGTCCGGGGAAGATCCAGGAGTTTTCGAGACACGGATACAGAAAGGACACAGCATACGGGACCCACCTCCCCGCGCTCAAAACCTGCAAGACGGCCCGTATATTCATCCTAAGGAACGCATACCCCACTTCCTCGTCTCTCACCATGTATAGTCTCCTTCCCCTGCGAAGCCATCCGACTCCAATCCCCAAGTCGGAGCGAACGCTTCCGCCGCTTCTCCGTTACTCTGCCCACCGGATACAGGGATAGCGTAGGGAGGAGGAAAGGTCATCGCTCGAAGACCTTCCCGATAGCATCCTCGCCGTTCCCAAGTCGTCCCCTCGACCCCCCCAGATCGGCGACTACTCCTTTGCCGCTACCCCACGTACGAGGACTCGAATGCACGGAGTCCAGATCCTCCACACCGTCCTCGAGCACCGAACGAATGTTACCAGGATACCTAGGAGTCTAGCTCCCTCTCCTTTGACTTCTTCCCATCCGACGTCATCTCCTATCCACCTCTTCTACAATCCCAACACCAGGCACTAACCCCCGTAAGGAGCCCCGTCTCACCTTCGCCACAAACACCCTAAACCGCGACCCGCACCCTGTCAACACGGTCATCCAGGCTCTCCAATCCGCCTCACCCGCCCATCACGTTGCTCCCTCCCAAAAGGTCGCCGTCCACCTACCCCCGAACCTTGCCCTGGTACCCACCTCCCCTTCATTGTCCATGGAAACCAATGGACGAGACCTGTCTTATCCGAGGAGGCGGTCAAGCTGACACCCCAAGCAAGTTCGACGGGCTAGAAGGGGAGGAGGAAGTTTGCTTGGGAGTGGGTGAGGTCGCCTAGATGTCGTGTTGTTAGANGCGACGTTGAGGTCCGACGGTCGCTGAGGAGGTCCAGGGTTTCAGAAGCTTCGGGACGGGGATGCTCAAGGAGTACCTCATAGTGAACCTCCCCCTGCTTCTGGGAGCGGAGGCCTGCTCGGACGCCTCAGGTGTCGTTGGAATCAGGGACCCGCTGATTTGGCCTTGGGAGTAGCGATGGCGCTGGGGATCACTCCTCCAACTCCCGCTGCGCACGATGCTCTTACATACGTTGACATTTCTTCGCGCTTCCGGGTTGTACGATTTGCTTTTCATATATACTCGATCTTCCTGCATTCGAATATGGACGAGTTTCTGCTTCATTTCTTATGTTACCTGTCCTCACTGCTTTCCGGACGACTTTCGGATTTCCTTCACCCCTTCGTTTCTCGAATCTCAGCCATTTATTCGCCGACACGTGCGGTACACCGCGAAGGACAATTTCCCTTGGACCACATACCCCTCCGTTCTTCAGCCCAAAATCTCATGTTCACGCCTTTTCATTTCCCTTGTTCCTTCACCAGTTCAACGTTTCCTCCGGGAGCGAATGTCGCACTAGAATCTGCCTCTTGCCACCTGTCGTACTACCAACGACGGCGTCGAAGCCCAAGCCCACGTTGCTGCGGTCAAGAAAGAGGAAGACATCGTCTCGAAGAATCCACGGAGCCGCAGGAGGCAAGCTGTCCTCGAGCCTCAGGCCTCAATACCAACAGCTGAGCCACCGTTGACCTCCCCATCCAATGCAGCGGCATCTAGGTCTGGCGAGAGAATGGTATCGGCGACGAGCGCGATACCGGTACATGGGGTTTAGAGGGGGCGGGAAGTGGATGATGGGGCTGAAGGAGATGGCGGGGAGATCGCAGAGAACCGCCAACCGGGAGAGGAGTCGTCCTCTGTGACCAAGATCGAGGAGACCGTAGGCGAGATGTCCTTCACTGAGTAACGTGAAGATCAAGAAGGGGAGAAGGACGGCGAAGATAAGCAGCCCGAGAGGTAAGCCTCGCCATTACTCGTGTCAGGAGCCCTGATGCTGACTACCGTCCCAGTATGACGAGCTGTCGCGCTGACGAGACTGTCTGAGGATACAACGATAGCGGCGATGACGAAGAACACCGAGGAAGGAGAGCTTGAGTGAAGAAGGGAGAGCCCTCAGTCGCCGACGGTACGTTCCTGAGACTGCGTCACACTGAGNCTGATCGGATTGCGTCTTGACAACATGAAACTAGGGGTTCCCGGTGAGGATACACCACCCACCGCAGTTGTCTGCCCCTGAGCAAGAGAAGCAGACAGAATTAAGGCATAGGACCGACGAACATAGCGCGAATTGGCACCCCTCGAGAATCATTGAGCAGCACATTGACAGTTCCTCAGCCCAAGAGGGAGAACAAGAGCATGGAGACCGCCGCTGATATCTTCCCTGCACTCGCAGTCCCTATGGCCACCCCTCTCGAGTACGACGCCAAACCTTGTAACTTTGACGAGGACCCTGACAGTTACGGCGGAGTGAATGCCTTCAATTACGCTGTAACGGAGGTCGAGCCGGATGTTGGGGTGGAGGTTGAGGACAACGCCTCCAATGGTGAACTTGCTTGCACGTCGGTGAAGGAGAGCCCCTGTTGAGAAACAGCGAAATAGGATTCTTGGGTGGGGTATTTCGTCGGCCTGGAGATGGATACTAGCGGGTGAAGGGCTTGCATGGGATGGCGGGACGGTGGGTCAGGAGATGGAAAGATAGGTTAGACGACGGGGTCCAATTGGCGTCGTTTGGATTGAGCGTCGCCATCCGCCCCTACGAGCCTTTCCCAGGGCGGACGTCCATGCGTCTTCATAGCACTGATGCACATATGTTTTCCTTCGTGTATAGTGCCGTCCGACGAACGGAAGGGAACCATGAGAGAGGGGGGAGAGGAAAGCGAAATCTCTGGCGGAATCCAAGCGAAGATGAGATCGTCAGTCGATCTTATCTTATCTCTCCACCCCCACAATCAACTGCCCGCTGTCAAAGCGGCGGACAGCGGCGACCTCAGAGTCTCTCTCCAATACCTCTACCACAGTTACGAGCTCGACGCTTACCGCCTGAATTCCCGATGAGACCCAACAAGCTACCCGAGTGCAAGCCCAGCATCATCATGTGAACCTACACAGGCGTTTGAACGTTGAGGAAGTCCTGGTCGGCTGCTGGCCATGAGGCCTGAGGGAGGAACTTGGGGCTACGCCGTCTTCTGCTGGACTAGCCGCCATGCTAGCCGGCGTCGGAAATGGTACGTGCTCCCCGTTCTATTGTTATCCCGTGTTCCTGTGACACAGCGCCGTCCCCCGTTCCTTCACTTTTCCGGATCTCCGCTTTACATTCCTCACCCTACTGTGTCTCTTTCTCCAGCGTCTTCTTTTACTGACAATCGACGTTCCAACTCGTTCAGACCCCCGATAGTGCAGCGCTAGGGCTTACGTGGGCCACGGCCAGCCATCCTCCCCCCTGACGCATGCTCGATCCTGGGCTTTGCATCCGGTGAAGATGTGCCCCATCCCCGCAGTCCCAAGGCTACTACCGCTGTCCCCAATCCGACAAGCCCGAACCTTCCCCTCCTATCCGAACCGACCGTTTGAGCCGCCCTTCGACGGTCGCGTTGACCAAGTGAAGGGGTCGGCCATAGAGAGCTCACCCAGGCGTATGGCTCCAAGCCGAACGCTGCCCAGCACTACCCCAAACGATCCCGGCTCTCAGGACTCCACCGGACGTTACTTTTGTCGACCCACACACACCCTGATTCTATCCCGCCTCTCCCAACTGGAAACGACGTCTCAGACAACAGCTTATACCCAAAGAGGTCTAGACCACCCACCACAGGAACGCCTCGTCTCTCGATTTTCCCCTCCAACCCAACCACCACCGCATGTCTCCCTCGACACCACTGCCTCCCGTCGGGCCCACTGCACAAACGTACACGATTCCGTCAATCTGCTCCCCCGCCGGCACAGTCATCCAGATCCGCAAATCCGCGTTCAGAGTTCAACAGTCCCAAGTCTGGACTGGCGTTCGCGCGACCCACTCCATGTTGCCGCTCCCATGTACCCTCCCCATCCTCAGCTTGCCCATATTCCCTTCGATACTCATGAATCGCCATTGGGAGCATATTGAAGCCCGAGCTGGGACGATGGGTCCCGCGCTTGTTATGAGCTCGATGGGACGAGGGAGAAAACAGCCGCTTGGGCGGGAGGTGCGGTTCGAGTTTGAACCCGAGGACGACCGCGGGCGAAGTAATGGGATTCTGGGTGGGTGATACCCTCACAGATTGGATAGGCGTGGGGGCGTTCAGGTGTTCGGAGGTTCGGATGGGAGTACAAGGTGTCGCGTACCAAGGGTTTCGAGGGGGTGACACGGTTCAAGATTCTTCGCTGCTTCCTACGCTGCATTTCGGCGTCGTATTCTCCTTCTGTTCTAGACTCACGGACATCCGTTGTTCAACGTCGCCTCTTCGTTGCTTCCACTGCAAAAAGGCCCATTTAGGTTCGTTCATCGTCGTCTTCCAAAACCACCCTTCACTTTTCGCTCGTGTCACGTTCTTGTTACACGCTTATACACCTTCATTCAACTCCTCTTTTAATCCTTACCTCTTCTCTATCGTTACAGTGTGGGCACTCGCTCCGCTCCCCTTCGCGTCCCCGCACCTGCACTTCAGCTTCATTCCTCGCAAGCTATGCCTTCTCATTCCTGCCCCATCC
>JANDKE010001301.1:0-15300 GCA_027627275.1 Coprinellus aureogranulatus
CCGCTCCTCATTGCTGTAGCAATCATGTCCATACCCCTTATCATAGCACTACACAACCTTCGTTCTCATGAAACTCTGCGCTGTCTGACATTACAAGGCCTCCTAGTGGCAGCCAAATACATACATCTTCTGAAGGACGACATTCTAATTGCTCAAGATGCAAATGACAATGTTCGACTGCTCGAAGAAGGCACCGGCGCTCCTCCTAGGCTGCCTGTGTCAGTAGGGGAGCTCATCTCCGGTACCTTGGGACTGGACTATGATGATATGGCGCAGTTTTGGGAGATACTCGGCGAGATTCTTTGGGAGCCCATGGTGGATGACATTCCATGCAATGGGACCGACTTTCTCGCGTTCAAACACCATGGATGGAAGCAAGGACTCAGTGCGTTGGTGATTAATGCTCGTTGGCCTCATCTGACAAACGTCCACAGCCGCATTTCCCCTATTCCCCCCTTCACAATTTTGCACAAACGTGAGGTGCGATTACCGACAGCCGTTGAAGCGGCAGATACACAAGTTCGGCGTCATCTATACGAGAGCGAATGGGGCTCAGCTGGGTCACCATGTACACCTCTACTGTCACCGTAAGTGCTCGGAACTCGCCACATTCGTTCGGCTAACGTTCAAAAAGGGTGCAATACAAGTTACCATAATAACTACTCTATTCAGGACGACAAACGTACATATTATCCCGGTGTCCCTGAATATCTCCAAGTAGCGCAGCACCATTTCGTAGAGAAGGAGCTTGCTGTGATGTGGCGGCAGGCAACATGCTTGGGATGGTAGACACCTTCTCCTTCTCCTTTACCTTTGCGAGTGGTGCTGATTTGTATCATCTCAGGTTCTCTGCCGGCAACCACGCTAGTCTGTTTGAAGAAGCCATGCAGCACAAAAACGAGGACTTGTTGACCTTCGATAACTCGGATATACAGGTCAATTTCACACCGTCCCTCTCCGCCGAGCATGTTTGGGACACGTTCACCATCCTTTCTCTTCTTGAAGACGGGATGCAGCAAGGCGAGCTCCTCGTTGTACCAGCCTCTGGAGATCAGTCCCAGCGCTTTGTAGAAGCGATGAGCAGGAGGAATGAGCGGATTATCCTCTATGGTCAGCCCGATGCAGTCGAGCACATCTGTGATAAATGCGCGAGGTTCTTTGAGATGCCGGATGGTGAAATTCGTAAGTGTCGTTCTCGTTCTCGCAGTCATGATTGTACCTGCGTCACTGATACACTGCTGTAGGATACAGCCAAGCCGCAGTCTCGGATGGTCTCAGCATGGGAAGGCCTTGCTGTGGTGAATTCCGATGTTCCATTCCGCTCGCCAGCACTCGAGACCGATTCTGCCCAACGCACTCGCATCTGAACGATGTCTGCGCTGTCAAAGGTTGCAACAGCCCTGTTGATGCCAGAACGGTAGTGGACAAGGCCACAGGGAAGAGCAAGGCCGTGAAGAGGAAGACCTGCACCCTGCCCCTCCACAGGGCCATAGAAGACAAGGCCGAGGAACGAGGGACGGCGTGTTTCCTCCTCAGGGACCGTTTCCAACATGCTCGAGCGGTGTATGGCTCAAAGAAAGGTGGGCCTGGCACGTCGTCTGCCATGGAGTTACCCCCCGAGGTTGGGATCTCGATTCCAGAGGAAGTGGAGACGTTTGTCGTCACAGGTCCTGATTCTGTCGCGATTCTCTCACAGCCAAATCCAGGCACTGTCGGCGTAGAGAACGAGGCGGTATCAGAGTCTCCCAGCACTACCGATGATGCTCAGATGCTTGTTGACCCGGATACAGGAACTAACGGCGAAGCGTCGTCGCCAATGCTCGTTGATGCACCCCAGTTGGCAGGGACACAACCAAGAGGCACTCTCCCCGTTCCCCAGAATGACTGTCCGTCGAAATCCAAAGGCAACCGCACGTTCAAGGCTCAGCTCTCCCGAACTCGCTCGCACAATGAACAGACAGTCTTGCGGCCTTGTGGGATCACAATGTCTAGAGCCACTATGTTCGGAGTAGAGGCTGTCTCAAATCATCTCGTCATGCAGAAGAACACCTTCTCGGTGCCTGGCTCCCGCAAACCTGATCATTCGTTCTACGACACCAACTGCCTCGCCGCCCAACAGGCTGAATCGGACCCTTGGTTCAACGACGTCGGTATGTGTGTCGACGTTTGGCACTTCCGAAACAAGCATGCAGTCACGCACAAATATTGCCAGCTCCACTGCAACCCCGCATCGTACCCCGAGTTAATGGACGAGCATGGAAACTGGATTTTCAACACATCCATCGCCGAGCAGACCAATGCGTGGCTTGGTGGTTTCTTTTCCATTTGTCGAGAGATGACCGCAACACGGTACGACTTCTTCCTTGATGAAATGATTCGTCTTCGCAACAAGGCCGTCCTCGTTTGTCTGCAGAAGGCTGGTGCTAACCCTCGCGTCTATTGTAACATATAATCCTCGCTTCGTCACTCCCTGTATGAACCAACCTTGCAATCAACTTTACGGAAGAACAAAAGATGTCCTACTCTATGACTGTACACTAGACGAATGAGAAACACGTTTAGAATACGATTCAACTTGTTCTACAAACTTTTGGTTGGTTTGGAGAGCAGGGGGAGCACAACTAGCTCGCCTGCTTACATCAGTATGGACGGGCGCCTAATTCAAGTTCCAGTTATGACCGCTTTGCACAATCAGAGTTCGATTTGAAAACAACAATATATTATCATGATAATGTATCATACCAGAGAGTCTAAATCTAAATCTATGGAGGTTCAAAGGAAGGGAGGTATCGCGCGAGGAAGGAGGTACGAAGACGAAGCCAAGGTATCACGAATCATGGGAACGTAACGGAACAATCAAGGTGACAAACGGGGAACAAAACGAGTGGGTAAGAACATGTGAAGGTATCGCTGGGGGTGGGCCTATGTGCGTTGGCGTCTAGGTCCCGGTCGCCTTCTTCGGTCCATATGTCTTGAAGAACTTGCGCCAGGTGGCGTTATCACATCGTCCAGCTTCATACCAGTCCTGCAGCTCATTGTCGTCCTTCGCCTTCTTCCACGCCTCACGGTGGGTACGGTAGGTACGGGGCTCAGGCGCTAACTCTCCCGGAAACGCAACGGCAAAGGCAGCCTTGTAGTCGAACGTTCCTGCACCCCCTTGTCCAGTCGACGGAGGGATTGTATACTCAGGCTTCCCTTGGAGAGATGCCATCTTGCGGAAACCGGTGACCATGTCGCATACGTAGAGAGAAAACGGCCATCGGGAAGTAGTTCCAGGAATTCGCTCCAGGTCATTGGACCCCAAGGACATATCGGCCACACTAGTAGAAGGCCCAGGAGTAGTTGCCGCTGACGAGGACTCACCCTGAGTTGTCTCGAAGTTGTTGCCAAAGAAGTGACCAAGTCCGATATCGTCCGAATCGTCGAGGCTGAAGCTATCCTCTGAAGTTATAACAAGCGGCGAGTCAGAGACGACGTGAGAGATAACACAGGCCTTCTTCGATGGGCGAGGAGTGGCAACCGCAGATTCGTCGGAGATGCTGAGAACAGACTCGTTGACAGATGGACGCGGCTTACGAGCACCTTCTCGTCCCTTTCCCTTACGCTTCTTGGACGTGGCGATGGGGGTAGTGACAACCTCAACGTCAGAATCAGAGACGGTAGATGACTTGCGGGCAGGTAAAAGTTTGGGGTTACCAAGACCGGGGTAGAGCGAAGGCTTGCGTTGGTTGAGGAGTTCCTTGAATCCCTGGCAGGTCTTGACGTCGAGTCCCTTGATGAACACATAGCCGTCAGACTGTACAGAGAGAACTGTCGCCGGAGTACATGTAACCCAGATTCCAGAGTCCTTCATATAGACCTTGAAGCGAGCCGATGGACCACCAAGTTCCTTGAGGATTGTCGGAGACTCTTCGACCGACCATTGACCCTGGTCAAAGCTGGGGCATTCGGTATGGTCGACCATGATGGTATTGACCTCAGAGTCCTAGCCCCAGGTAATGTCAGTACAACACCGGTATGACATGATGATGGACTTACATCGTTCTCCCACAGAGCAACACGGAACCTGTTTTGAACCTCCTTCCTGTTCTGATGCTTGCCCTTGGAAGGCCGGGCGCCCGAAGTGTTGTCCTTGTAATCGCGAGCCCACACCGCATTCAGATGGGTGGTCTTCTTCGGGCGCTTCTCCTGTGGAAGGGTATCTGGAATACGGGTGATGGGAGTGGAGCGAGGCATGAGGTGAGGAGGGTCGAGTTGACCTGGCGATAAGAGGTTATATTCCGAATCGGAAGCCGAAGACTCGCTGGGCGTGATAGCTTGCCTGCCCTCTCCCTCATCGACTGATACTCGAACTGAGCGGACGATAAAACATTGTGAGTGGCCTCCTCTGACACCGAACGAAGGCCTGAAGGGTAGTGGTAGTTGTCGGCTGGTGGTTCAGATGGTGGAGGCGGCGGAGGTGGCGGAGGGCGTTGAATACTGCCAACTTCACCTCAGGTTCAGCTCAGCAAGGTGCTCCGGGGAGTGGGAGAGCGCGTACTCCGCCTCCTCAGGCGTCGTCGTATGCCTATCAACTGCCCCGCAATCGCAGACTCAGTCGAGCGATTCGCATGTCCGGAGGGGAAGTACTAGTACGAGCACGCCGCCCGTCTCTGCGGGACTTATGGGATACGACTCACGTTCTGGGGATAGTGGAGATTATGGGAGGAAGGGAAGCTTTGGTGGGAGTGCAAGTGGATGGCCCGGTCAGAGTGATTCGGGGTGGAGCAGAAGCGGGAGTGGTGGCGGGAGAAGTCCTCCGAGGAGGGAACGCGGTGATGAAGTTGGGCGGTACGCTGACCCCCACACATACCCCCGTGATCGCATGGACAGCCTGCCCGATAGTAGGAGGGCAGAACCGATGAGGCCGATGTCCCAATATAGGAATCTGGCGGAAGAGCGGGAGAGGATGAGGGAGAGAGAGCGTGATCTGGCGATGCAGAGAGATAGGGACAGGGATCCCTTGCCGAGATCGACGAATCTCCCGCCGTTGAGAGGAGCGCCCCCGACAATGCCGAGGGCTCAAAGGATGGCGATGGGGAGAGGTGGGGCGAGGTAGTGGGTGGGTGTGCTGCTCGTTCTTTTCTTTCGCTTTGGACGCTTGATAGGTTTTTCGTTGCGATACTGACTTATTATATTCACGTTCTTGCCGATTATTCGACTTGGGTCCTATTCTCGTCGTCTTTCCTTGTTTTCTCTCGTTTCTTCTGTTTTCGTCTCTTCTCTTTCCTCGTCCTTTTGCATTCCCTTACATTTTCCGTGCTGTTATCTTAGCTGCCCCGTTAGTGTTCTCAATATCGCTTTCATGGTTCTGGTAATCGACTGTCGTCAAACCTTCTCTTCTCCGTTAGCTTCTGGTCTTCCATCATCAGCTGCTTTAGCGCCCATTGCCAGTGAGTTCTTTCCGCGTTGCTGTGTCCGTCGACCACCCTTTCCAGGTCCTCCTTGATGAGTTTGAATTCTGATCCTTATCAGAACACCGCCCTGAACCCGTCTCCACCGCCCGCCCAATTCAAAAGGCAATATTTCCTTGTGCGGTTGATATCGATCGTTATTCCATCACCCGCATGGCTAATTGACAATTCATTCCAGGTGAGCCCTACCCTCGTTCCTGATCCTCTCGTCGGCGACTAGCATTGACTCGTTTTGCTGCCGCTCGCCTCACAGATGCTTACCGGGAGTAGCTCTTAAAGGCTGCGATATGTGCGCCGTATCGTACTCAACATATGGTCGCGCCCCCACCAGCCGTTCTCCTCCCGAGTATCTTCCACTTTTCCTTTGGTCAGCCTGGGCAGGGTGAGAGCGCCCAGAGTGCCTGGCTGTGCATTCGGCACGCTGCGCAGCCTCTCGTTCGTGTTTCATGTTTCCCTCGCCCTGATTCTCGATTTCAACCAGCCTTTCAGGTTGCTGTCTTGGGGAGAGGTCTTCTAAATACGATGATGGTACGTCACTGGTGTACATGGTCGATGGGAAGTTCGAAGCTGTTAATAGAGCGCCTTTCCCTGCCACGATGCCGATCAGGAACCTTGAGAGTGACATATAAGAAGGCATCGCTGGGAGGACGGCGGCTCTTTTGTCGTTGCCTCCTTAGCTCCTGATTCTCTGCTTGTGGATCCTCCTCGGCATTTCAGAATGCTTGATATGAAAGAATGGAGTGCTCTGCTACAGACAGTCCGATCGCAGAAAGCTTATGAGCTGTAGGAAACCATCGCTCGCTGAGGAATAGCATCTGATCTGATTTTGACTTTCAGGATGAATATTAGCGTTCAAGTCGCTAGCATCAGTCAGTCACTGCCGTAGCTGCGTCAGCGTCAGGCTTACAACTCGGTAGCCATTCTTTACTACGACTACGCACTGACATTTCTCGACGAAATTGAGTATATCTGGTCGAAACCGTGGAAACTGACAACACTATTCTACGTTTTCTGCCGCTACTCGCTCATCGCAAACCCGTTGTATCTCGTCTCTATCTCTACAACTGTTCTTGAGGTAGGTGTTCCAGGGTATCAGAGTCAACCCTAGCATACTGACGCTTCGTCTCGTGCAGTCAGTCGGAGCCCTTCTTTCATGGCCGTATCTGAATCGTTCATTGCAGTTGCAAGACCGGATACATTCTATCGGGCGTCTTGAGTATATTCGGTCACATCGGTATCATAGGTGCTGCACCAGGCTTTGAGGTGTTTTCCTGTGCTGAATGTCGCTCCGCACAGCCGTCTGGGGTCTTCGAACCTCATCCATCTATGGCAAGCACAAAGTGGTGTCGGTATTCCTTGGAGTGCTAGGTACCTCCGTGATCATTCTCCTCATTGTGCGCAACGTGGTATATTCGTCGAATGCTAACGGTACTCACGATTCGATGCAGATCCGTGCTCCGTTCAATCAGTGCCACGGTCCGGTGAAGTTTCAATGGTGCGTGGTTAGCCGCCCTCGCAGAGATCCACACCTACTTACGAACGACGCAGGTGTGAGTGCAGCATGCATGCATAAAACAAAGATGATATATAACGGATAATCTAGTGCGTGGAGCGCTCGCAGCTACGATGCTGTTCTACGAAGTCAGTGCTTGGCTTCTCGCAGTTGTCCACGCTTGGCGGACTGTTCGAGAAGACATGAAGCTGTGGAGCAACCCGAAGCAATCGCTTAACTACGTTATCTTCTCGCAAGGTAAGCTATCTGTATCGGGCTTCATGCTAAAGCTGATGCATTTGTCCCGAGGGTTGACGTACATCTCGTTAGCGCACGTATTGGATTAAATGTGACATTCAAAGCTAACAGGCATAACAGTGCTGTATTCTTGCTCTCCACGCTCACAATTACCCTCAATTTTGTGAGTCGAATGCCATACCCCTCCATGTCGCCACCTCACAGGATACGACGATGCAGCAAGTGAACCTGATCTTCACGAGAATGTTGAACAGCATCAAACTCCCGTTCGTGGAATTTATCGTTTCAAACGTTCGCTATTGACACCGCACGGTTCAGACTGTCGGGTGTCCTCACAGCCCGCTTCCTCATTGAGCTTCGAAAGTGGGAGAGCAGGAGGTCGCACTTCGATTCGCGCAACAGCCTTCCGTCCTATGACCCAAATGTATCAACTAACATCCACTTCACCAACGGGAGCGATCCAAATGTTGCTCCGCCCAAGCTCCCATCACCGGTGGGGGACTCAGTGATACAGGAGCTCGGGCGAGATATAGGTCCGAGGCCTAGAGCAGTAGCGGCATTCGATGGGAATTTCTCGGATACTGAGATGGTGGATGTGGAAGAGGTTACGCGTAACGGGGAGATGCGAAGGCATGGAAAAGGCAGGCAGTTGGATAATGAGGACCCTCTTGAAACCCCCTCCGTTCAGGGCGACAGGTATGCGCCACAGGGTTCCTCTCAAGCATCTCCCTCACCAACTTCGAACATCCGTAGCCCAGTATCTGCGCTCTTCAGCGCCGGGAACATCAGTAGACGTGCCAAGCAGAGATCATCCCCCATAGAGTCCAGTCAGCAAATCCCTAGCTCATCTTCCCAGAGAACATTGGACACAACTTGGACTCAAAGAAGAATACAGCAGTATGTAAAGTCCACCCATCACGATTAGCGGACTCTTTGTACCAGGTGTTCCCTAAGTCGCCTGAAAGCCTGCTATTTGTTGATCTAAGGTTCGAGCTTGGTTTGATTTTTCGCCACCAAGAACCCTATTCCGCGTACTGTTCCCCACGGCGACCATGAGTGATGACTGACGAGCATTTACACCAATTGGGCAGTGATTGAATGCTGCCTATACAATATCAATGACAAAATCAATCGAACGTTGGAGCGCGAACGGGATTCTTCGAAGCATTGAGTACCAGGAGTCGGCACGGAGTTCCAACTACAGCGCCAGTATCTATTATTCGGAGTTCGTCGTGGGGGAGAGCGAACCCACCATATTAAATGGAAAGGATGGAGTCTGTCAAAGCCCACCTCCAAGCCCGTGGAGATAGGTCACTTCAAAACCACTTCTAAGAATAGTGACCTATACAAAAGTCATAGTCATAGTCGTTTTCGCTCCCAAGTACACAAGATTGAACACTTCGACCCGCCGCACTCTGTATCGCATGCTACGCTCAAGTGGAGGCCTTTCTCGCCGAAAGCCTCGCATTGAGCTCATCGATGCGTCATGCGATGCTGAAAACTGTAGAACGCATTCTGCTTACTCAAGTCCTGAGCTATGGGAACAAACCGGCGCATACAAGTGGACCGGCTATAAATACGAGGGTCCTCGGATGCTTGTTCGTCAGTATTCCACACATCGATTCCAGACAATCTAGCACCACAGCCAACCCCCACAACAAACCATGGCTTCAGACATTGCGAAGAGCGCCGCCGAGTTCATTGACACCATCCTCGAGCAGGTAAACCAAGATAACGAAGTGAGTTCTTCTCGAGCCGATTTTCTGTACGTGTGTGAACTCTGCAGCTGATGGTGGGTGATTCAGGGCCGCAGCGGGTTCACTCAGAGGGCCGTTCGTCGGTGCCGTGAGAAGTGGCCCAAGTACAACTGGGTTATTTGTCACACCGACCATTCTACCCACTTCGACGGCAAGCAAGGCAAGGAGTGGGGTCATTTCCACAGGGAGTATGATATCCAGATCGGCGGAACTATAGGGTATGTTTCTTCATACAAGCTTGCACATCGGTGGGGCATGTCCTGACGCGCTTCATGGTCATAGATACGAGGTCTATTGGTTCGAGTCAGGGAAATTTGTCCGTCATGGCGACGGGGGCTACCTCAACGTTAGTGACATCCATCCTACGTGCACTAAAACTGCTGACAATGCATCTTCGGCTGTAGTGGGCCTATTTCGGTAACGTGAAGTCGGTGTCTGACGATGGCGCCACTGTAGTCTTCTCTTAAGCAACGTTGAGTTTGCGTCGAGTCTCCCTTCGCTCTCGACGTCGGCGGTTTGTTGAATAGTCAAATGCACTCTAATACAGATCCAAATTTTGATTGATGTACCGTGTAATCCGTACCTTTCAGTTCTACTAGTATGCCCTAACTTCTGTACGCCTGTACCTTTGAGCCTAATCGATGTTTCTACGCCTGCTCCTTGCGCGGCGAGGGTTTTCTTTGGCACAGTTTTTCCGAATAGTGCGCGCTGACACGCTGGTAAGTGTCGACCTCTATTGTTATGGAAGGTACTGACGTACCTTCATCGAATTCGGAACTACCAGCTTGACTATATCCTCCAGCTTTGTTGTTCCTCCCTGCCATCTTTGAACGGTTTGCACATCCACCTTCTCCGCTCTCATGACCGGATTGGATCATGATTCGCACCTTGCATAATTGCCGACTGTGCCTTCGAGTCCCACTCTGCCTCTCCGTCAACTCTTCAAGATGCACGTTACAAATAACACGGGGTCAAAAAGACGTAGATTCCACGAGTGTCGGAAGAGTGTACTTCTGAAACCTCGTACAACGAAGCCCCCATTGGACTAGCCATGTCGGAAATACTGTACTGTGAGGACGCGGTCTCCCATAAGGGTGGAAGACTCGTCCGAGATCGTTCGGGCACCATGCCGTTTCCTATGGGTATCAATTGCATCTCAGTTGAAATTATATAACGTCCTCGCCTCAAGGTCAGAGAAGCAACCAAAAGACCCACTACTGCTCCCAATTCCATTCTGCAGCACCATACCCTTCATGAACATGGTTCCTACGTCTGCGACAAGAGAACCAAATTTTCCAAGATCTTTCAGTACGCCTCCGCGGTGAACGATGGTGACTAGACTGGGACTGTCGAGGTCCGTGAAAAGATGCATCATAATATCAACATTGTTTGGGCTTGGACGCGTCGGTGTGGGCTCCGTGCGCGTGATTGAGCATGTTTGGTCCATGTTGCCCCGCTATTTTGGTGGGATTAAGCGCCCGTTTGGGAAGGTCCGAGGTTGCCCCGCATTTGCACGTGATGAAGCGCCAATGGACCTGAAAGTTCTGGTGGTGCCTTTTGGACTTGTACCACAACGTTCTACCTCCATCCCGTTTTTCGGTCATCGCCATAATGGATTCCGGAACTCCAGAGACGCTTCGAGCCCTCACCAAGCAGATACGGTCCAAGCGCAAAGCCACTTACACCTCCACCGGCACTCTCGGCGTACCACAGGAGTTCGACAATATGGAGGACTACCTCCCCCTCATCCTACCCAGCGTACTCGGTCGCCCCAAGAAGCATGTCTTCGCCTACCCTGCTCGCATCGTTTCTGCAATCCCAGAAGTGGCTCGTGAACATGCAGGGTTGGCTTTGGCCAATGCGATAACGCAAACTGTTGACCGCGACGAGGCGATACTGAGAATCTGCGAAGTGGTGGGAAATCGCGTACTTGATGGTGCAAGAATAGAGTCTACGGCTCTAGCTGAAATATTGGAAGAAACGTACGACCAACTGTCGAATAGGGCCTTCGTGGGCAAGGCGAAGGGGGACTTGGAGGAGCTGGAGGGTGTACCTAATCACCTCAGACGACGGATCTCAGAGGCCTTCCGCGAGCTCCTTCTTGACGAATGGAAGGTATGTGCTCATTTCTTCTACTCTTCCTGATATTGACTGCTGTTAGGATGCGTTCGCCTGTCCGATCTTGCTCGACAAACTGATCAACGTCTCCTCATTCTACGGCTACCTCTACTCTCGTGGCATGATATATGCTCATGAATTTCTCGAACCTCTCAACACCATCCTTGAAGAATACACACCTGGCTCTCTGGACCTTCTCATGATCGCGGTGATATACCTGATGTCGCGTGCGACGATGTCTCAAGAACGGAGAGCTATCCCGCTGGAATATTGGCATACCGTGGAAAGACAGCTCAACGATATAGAGGGACGACTACGCCAGACCCGTAGTCACAACAATGAAGACATGGAGCTCGATACCGTAGAGTTGCTCTGCGGACAAACACCAGTCACAACGCTGCTCAACCCTGGCGCCATCAATCCATCCGATGCCGATTTAACTGCTGTGGACGATCAGCAGGAAAGTACGAGCAGCATCGGGAGCAAGATACTCCACTTCTTCGGCTTGGCCAAGTACACCAGTATTCCCCCTCCTGTTCAAGCCGCACCAGAGGATCCTCTCCAAACCGCGATCGACGCACTTCGCTCATTTATTACTGAGTTTGAAGTCGCTGATACGCATGCAGCCCTTTTCCGCCCCCACTACCCATGTGGATTTGTCGAGTTCTACGCTGATCCCCCACCAATGTACTCGGTGACAGAGCGATTCGGCAGGACGTTCTCGAGACAGTGGTGGTACCTCAACATGTTGGGTGACAGGTTGAAGCGGTGGGCGAACGTCAAGGGAATCGACAGAGACATCTACTGGGGTGAAACGCTCAACCAAGTATACGACGACGACGAATTGGAATATAACGAAGCAGTAAACGTGAAGGAAGATGAAGGGGAGGAATGTTGTAATGGCGAGGCGGGGGATGATGGAGAGGAGATTGCTGATGAAGAAATACAGGGCAAGCCCAGTCCCAAGTTCATGTCCATCGACTTCTGCGCAAGAACACCATACGACCCCCACTATTCCCCCTCTTTGACCAACGCTACGGAAATGCCGAAGCAAATCTGGATGAGGAGGGGAATAGAGGCGCCTCAATTTCAATGGAAACCGCGCCGTGCTCAGCTGGATTGCCCTTATCCCAAAGAACATCAACCCAAGAAGCCGGCCAATATGGGTATATACGGCAGCACCCCGTGTAACGGGTTCATTAGTGGAGCAATGAACGTTGACGAAGCACCGGGGCCGTTCTTGATTCGGGCCTCTGAGGGGTTCATTCATGACTTTTCGACTGGTTCGCACCACCTCGTCCCTCCGGTTGACCCTCGCGTGAGCTATCCGGGAAAGGAATATCTAAAGGCAATGCAGAAGTGCGATATTGTATGGAGGATTGGGGCCAATGGTTTCTACAAAGCAGAGTTAGTTGACAGGGCAGAAAAGGGGGGAATGAAACCCGAAAGGTGGACTCTGCGTCAGGATGACCCGCTCACACCTCGTACCTGCAGTTAGACGTAATGTACTTGTTCTGTTGTACGATGCTTGTATCTCTCCGCCCAATCATACAATGCCATTTCTCCATATCTTCTCTACGGGGCTCTTAACAAGACACCGGCGTCCGTTGGTAAGGAAGGAAGTTTAACCAGCCGTTTGTTCACTGTCACCCTGCCCACAGAACCCGTAACGGGTGCATGCATAACTCCGAGGGATACACTCGTTTTCGAATGCACTCTTTCAAAATGTATTTCGTCGTCACTGCGGTCCGTTACATGTAAGCCAGCGAGGGTGCTGCACGAGCAGCGTGTTGATTTCGAGCTCTGGTCTTTCGTACTGGCACTTATACTGAACGACTAGCCGCGTACACGATCTCGTTCCCAGTAGTCCACTTTCCGAAGCACGATCTGTCAAGTCTAGCGCTTTCGAGGTTCGCGAATGGGACCATTATGAATACTACTAGTATAAGGATCCTAATTAACGTAAAATCCTCATCTATGACGCAGACTTCTCGTGGAACGGTAGAAGACATATGGGTACACGGCTGAGTGAAGGATGGTATACAAAGTAAGTACAAATGGTACCAGGTTAAGGAATGACGAGCGCTCCACTCAAGCGCTCAAACTGAACTTATGCTCCCCAACAGCCTCACCCTCAGAGGCGAAGGGGAACATCGTCAACGTAGGACCAGCAAAGACGAACTCCTTCTCTACGTCCCCGCTGATGGTCCCATCCGCATCCGGACTGACGAGCAGCACGTAGACCGCACCCTTCGCCTTCAAATCCTCGGGGATAACCACGCTCATCCCTCCGTTCTCGTCCTGAGCCACCTCGCTATAGTAGGTGTCTGTCCCGGTGATGAAAGCGCCAAAGAGGGAATCGGGGATGGGGCCTGGGAGGTATGCGAGGGTGAGTCCGACGGTAGCATCAGGGAGGGGAGTGGAGAGGAACGTGATTTCGGCGACGTCGGAAACGCCTACGGGGAGCATGGTGACGAGGTTGTTGGTCTTGGGGCAGGTTCCGCGGTGAATGAAGGTTCCGATGATGTTAAACGACATGTTCAGAGAGAGAGGATACTGTAGACGTTGATTCCAGCGTCAGTCATGGGCTTTGAAGAATCTAGATGATGGTCAACCTACGTCGAAAGCAGTTCCCCAGGGGTTCAGCTGCTGGATCGAGTTGATGTACGCAGCATGACGGGCCTTCGCGTTCATGATTGAAGCGACGAGGGTAAGGAGCGACTAAGAAGGTGGTCGTTAGCTTCGACGATTACGAGAATACCCAAGGAGAACAGGGCGCGTACCTTGTCCTCGAAGTGCTCCAGCATACCGTTGTACGTGTTGACAGCCATAGTCTCCATGTACTCGCTGACAGCGAGGAAACTCTCAACATCAGTCGACGGGCTATACGAGAGTGGTAAGCCTTCGGTTCAGCGAGAGCCTGATAAGAAGCAGACGACTTACAACTTGTATGTGCAAGCCCCGATCGCCTCTCCACCACCATTGGTGACCGCGTCAGTAAGAATCTTGGTATGGGCGTTCCCGTGGTCTTGCATCTGCGCGTAACGGCCCTTGACGCTGGCAGGATAGCCGCTCATCGCGTAGTCGTCAAAGGTGTAGTTGGCGGCGGCCTCGTCGTACATGCTCTGCATAGCGTGCTCGAGGGTGAGGGCGAGGTTAAGGAGGCGGATGTCTGGTGAAACCGACAAAGGAGGTGGAGAACGTTCAGGGGGAGCGGCGGAGGAAGATACGATCAGTCCGAGAGATACAGCATGAGGGCGGAGGACGTACTTACCGTTGCTGGTATTCACACTCCCACTCGCATCATCCCCATCCCGACGTTGAATCAGGCTAGGAGACGCGATGACGGCTGGGATGGCCATCATCGCGAGCGCTGCCAGTCCACCGAAGATCTTCATGGTCGAGGATTGAGAGGTATCGAGGAAGCAGGTATGAATACGGATAAAGCGAATGTATCCGCTATGGTGGTCGAGGCATGCAGACTTATATCTCGCAAAGAGGGGCTTCGAAGAAGGCGATCGGAATGTGGATTCAGACGAATGCGCTGTCGGAGACTGGGATGAGTGAGCTGGCTGATGAATCAAGGTCAGCTAGTCTCCGTTGGACCTAATAGGGGGGAGAGGGTGGACACACCTGCAGCGCGAATGGATGAACGACGGGCCGGGAGTTGAAGAACATCGTCCCAGTATCGCATGTGAAAAGGGGCTCATAATGAATACGCGGGACGGGAGGAGGATGATGCACAAATCGTGGCTCTTGAAGCGAAGCCTAACCGCTCCATAGGGTCAACGTGTACCAAAACGCAGAGCGGGGTGTCCGAACGCGTAGAAACCCCCCGAATTTCGGCATACCTCAGAGGGGAGGACGTCAGTGATCCCATTGATATTTTCTCGATGAAATGACGGAAGGAGGGTACTAGCGACGAGAGCGGGTGAAGAAGGTAAGAGGAACAGGCGAAGAGAGAGGAGATGGGGACGAGATCTAATTTCAAGGAACAAGAAACGTACCCCAATCAATACAACCCATCTTCCCCGCTCAATTCAAAACCAGCACGACCGCGCGAGTCCCCGTTCTCCTTTGCCGTAGATGAAGATCCCATCCTCCGAGCCATTCGAAACAAAATTGGAGTTAGAACCGGTGTCTCGAGGCGATGTTTGGCGCGACTGAAAGAGGGAAGGAACGTCTGGCGTGCCGATGGGAGTGCATTTGGGGATTGCATGAA
>JANDKE010001302.1:0-15274 GCA_027627275.1 Coprinellus aureogranulatus
GCAAGGATGTGTGTATGGGAAGTAATGCCTGCCCATGACCACCTTGCACTGGGAGCACTGGACGAAGAGGTCCCAGAACCTTTCGGCCGGAAGGCCTTGAGTCATGAGCAGCTCCATGTCCTTCTCCATGTCCGCGAAGTAGTTGGGGTCTTGCCTCTTCAGCACTGGAGGTAACCGTAAAGTCAGACTTGCAATTGGGCACAGTACTTAGCGTTCATACTCACATTTCCGAGACCCTCGTAGGCCATTGTTGTCGTTCTCCCCAAGAATTATGATTTGGCGCAAACCACTCCTCGCAGCAGTCTCCTCCGTATCGTCCGTCATAAAGAGAAACGGGTCAGCGACCTTGAGTGGTTCCGCTATAAGAATTTGCAGAGAGTCAGTTCGCAATCTAACAGTTCTGGTACTAGAGAAGGATCGGAATGAAGCTTACCGCGCTTTGGGTACTCCTTCACGGGGAGGGAGAAATGAGTGAAAAAGTGCTCGACGATCACTGTTTGAGATGAGCGGGAGACTTAGGATATCTGGGAGACTGCTTGAAGCGGCGTTGGGTCCACACACCAAAATACCCGCATCGTTGCTCAGCGCACATGGCAACATATTGCCCCAAATACTCCGCGGCATGCTCGCCATCCATGACCATTTGTGCAAGGCCTATCTTTGCCTCAACGTGCGAGCTAGACCCGTCAAGCCAGGGACACAAGCAACAGGGCCCAAGAAACCAATGCGTGGAACGATGTAACCCGAGTTTGTCAGGCGTGACCCTTTCTTCCCCGTCAGTGGGCCTAGTTAGAATGTCAGACGCATTGAAGAAAGCTGTAGCACTGTGGCATAACTAAAACCTTACCAGTAAAAAGGGCGAAGGTCACCAACACGAGGATCGTATTGAAGCATGGCGCGAGGACCATTCTCCCCAGGCCCAGGTGGAAAATGAGACTGCTGTACTCGTTCAATGAACTCGGGGAGACGTTGAAGTCGAGTGCGAGGTATAGCAGGAATATATCCAACCATGATGACGACAGAAATATCAGGGATGGGTCACAGTGATACGACAGGGAATTATCGAGTGAGGTAGTGAAACTCGGGGAGAGAAGGTGAGTAGATTTCTGGGGCTCTGGCTATCGTCCTGCGCCTGCTTTTATTCTGGTGGAGGTCTGGCGTTACAAGTCGGAGTCGCCTTCCCCTGACAAGCCTTCGGCTTCACGAGACCGTCATGTTTCGGTAGACCCTGCCCGTTTTGCATCGTCTAGCTCCTAAAGTTGGACGTGAGCACCAAACGCCAAGTCAAAGACTTATTCCCGGACCGTCCGACCGCAAAGCTTTCTCGGCTGCCAATCTCTCTTCGGAAGCTAGTTGTTGACGGGCGGTAGAGAATCGCCGAATGCGGGGCGAGAGCGCACCCGCTGAACCCAGCATATCGGCCTTCAAGTTCGCCAGACACTTGGCATAGGGCAATGCTGAATACCACTATTTCAACCAATCGGTTCTATGTCGCCCGTCACGGTTACGGAGGGATGTGGCTCCTTTCTCTGAGGACCGCGTGGGTATGACGCTTCCAGTAAAGCCATCGCCATTTCCAGTAGTACTGTTCGCTTGAACAGATGGATTGTCACCGGCGGTGCTTTTCATGTTGCGAGAGCACGGATCCGAGCCGCTGATCTCAACCACGTTGTCGGAGATTCTCGAGCGCTTAATCGTAGACGCCGATGCTACCACGATTGAGGATGGTGCACTCGCTGTATCGGCTACTCGCTCCGCTTCTTTGTATCGAGCACACCATCGGGGTGGAAGGCTCGGTGACCACTAGCCCTTGGACTTTCCGCGGACTTGAAACATTCGCAGACTATCCCAGTCGAAGCGTTGAGCGTTGTTCGGGACATTTCCCGATACGGGGATTTCTCTCCGCACTACCAACTAATCAAAACCATCACAATTTCCCAGAGTCCGCGCGATCCGGTGCTGGAAACAGGGTCTCAGTCTCAGATCCCAGAGCCTGATCAAGTTCAAAGTGAACTACGTCAAGTTGGCATCCCTCTCACTCTCGCGTTGGCATCGCATCGACCTTTCCCCACCTTACTCTATCTCCAGCACAGTATCTCATGCTCCATCTAGTCGGTCCCGGCGGCTGGGGACGACGACCTAATCGACGAGTGGCGCCTCAGGACGACGACTTCGACCTTCGACGAGACGCTATCCCCCNCTCCAGGAGCACAGAGACCGCCACAGTCCGAAGGTGGGGATGAGAGGTCGCCCAGCAGCACGCCCGACCGCGAGAAGTCCAGCAAGAAAAAGAGGCGCCGTGACGACGATGAGGATGTTCTGTCTTGGGCGCCAAAGAAGAGACCGTGAGCACTCCGTTCATCGTTAGCAGAGCTTCCAGTGTCCACTGACTTTTCGTTCGTTCCCTTAGATCTCGGAGTGATCCCCTGGTATCCAGCGGACGTCATTTTGGTCGCACTATCAACGCATTCTGCAGAATTCTGCCTCTCATAAAAGAGTCTCTAAATCGCTTTTGTCAGATCCAAGCCACCGTCCTCCAATTTGATGACCTAACGCTGCAGTAAGTCACAGCGTCTGCCCTGGAATGCGCCGTCCTCACTGCCCCACGAATCTAGGGAGAAACGCGAGCATCGCATCTTTGAGGAGTTACTATCCCTGAGTCCAGGCCTCGATTCTCGCATTTTGAAGTCGTCTGAGGACGAACTCCATTATATAGCAGATATGGTATGCCAAATCTGCGGAACAACTCGCCTATCCTCGCTCACCGCTCTTGCTTTAGCTCATGAAGGGCTCGTCAGGGGCTCGTGCAGACGACACACGGTCCCTGAAGAGCGTTATCATTGACTGGATTACTCCGCCGGGAGGTGCTCTAGTGCCTCCTCTAAGCAGGAACATCAAAACCGATCGAGGGTTTTATCACCACACAACCGGTCAGCTCTTGTGCCCAGCGACGCTGGATTGGGACGATGAGAAGCGAGCCCCTTCCCATTTTGTGGTCAGCCATTCTAACCGATGAGACTTCGGTAGAATTCGCAACCAACTGAAATCTGGAGAGATCGCCGCATCTGGCGATCAGTGGCCCGCATTTCTCTATCGTGGGCACAAGTTCAACAAGGAAAACCCATGGGAGGGTCTCCTCCAGGGAAAGCTTTTGGTGAATGTTCGTCCTCCTAATGCTCTTATGCTCTTCTCGCATTGACTCTGGTGTATCCACTGCTGGTAGGCGTTTAGACATGTCTTCACGTCTCCAAGTTCCGTAGATCAAGATACTCGCGCGACTCGTTCAGGGAATGCCAAGTTACATGGCATGAAGAGTGTCACCATCGCGTCTTTGGCCTACATCGCGACGCTGGTGAGCCCCTGTCATTTCCTATCCAATCAGTTTGGAGTATGCTGATGACTGCCGTGCAGGTTCGATTTGCTTTGACGTCTAGTGCTGTCTTCACCCGGAACGACAAAGTCACCGACTCCGAACGATTCTATCGCTCGCTAACAGATTTCTTGGAGCTTCCTTCGGAAGTGGAAGAGGTCAAATCTTTGTTACGATGGTGGAACCTGTAAGTACATTAGCGACACATTCCTGCCTCCTTTGACGGTACTTACACCCAACCAGGATGATCTTTCCGGCATATCATAGCGAGACTGGGCCTTCTTCGACTCCCCAGTTCCCATCAGTTATGGACCACCTGGTAAAATGGCAGAAGGATAATGCCAACCGGGATGAGCTAGCCAGCAATGGAGAGTCACAACAGCAGCAAGGGTCTTCTGTGGACGCCGATCATCCTCCAGCTTGAGCCCGGATGAACCTATTGAGCACATTAGACCTCTGTGGTTCGCCGGATATCTTGTTTCATAATGACCCACCTCCGAGTCGCATCTTTTCCGCCTCACAGATCGATATTCCGCTAGAGCATACTAATATAGGTACAACAGGTCGTTGAACGACACCAGTAGGCACCTACACTATAGTAATCAGTATAGTAGGTAATACGGCAAACGAGCATAGTACCCTCTAATGAACACATTGAGTTTGACTGGCGTGCTTGGTTCGGCCTCGTGATAGTATGCCAGTGGACTTGGATACCCAAAGGCGGACGATCATAATAGATATCGTGCGTGACTCGCTACTCGAGGTGGGAGGCTCGCCGGCGGGTAATTCTACCCCTACGCATGCTCCTCGAAGCGGTGCGCCGAGCCCGACGACCCATCTTCCGCTTGGGGGTTTCGGTTGATACACCCCGGTGACGATCCGTCCAAGAGCTAAAGGCACGGCATATCGAACCCGCATCTGCCAGCAGCTGCCCACTGGCAAGCGAGCCGAAAGCGTATACGATCACCTACTAGCCTGAGACACGCAGTGCGTTTGGAACACAGCGATAAATCAGACCCAGAATCCGGTCATATAAACATATAAATTGAAGCTCGACTCCGGTTGAACGACATTCTTCCTATCCCCCTCATTCAGACAGCGATGGCAGCCTTAGGAGAGCCCCCCATTCGCTTGAACCGCCTCCGAATCGGCTGGCTTGACGAAGTGCAGGCGCGCATGCACAACCTGATGTTGGTTGTAAGGTGAGGATTTTTACTCGTCAACTTTCATCAGGTGATAACAGATGGGCTTCCACATCCTGGAACCCCATTACGCCGCAGGTTCGGTAGACGACGCGGTCGAAGGGATGCCCAACAGGATCGTCCCACTCCTCCTGCCCTCGAACGTGCTGGAGAAATTCGCTTGCCTATCGCACCTGAAGCACGTCAACTCCAGGTTCCACCGGCTTGAATGCAACGCCTGGGACGCTGACACCTAGCCCGACTGACTCGGACCCTCCTCCTTATCCACGAGAGCCTCGAACTGTTCCGCCAGCAGTTGTGGGAGCCTTCGAGGCCTATCTTGGTCAATTCCCTGACGCCTTCCTTACCGTCCTCTCCCCTGTCGAACTTCAAATAGTCAGGGTTGCGGTGCAGGGTCGCGAGGGGTACAGCGAGGAAGCGCAAGTCCCTGGCTCTGACCGGGTCCTCTTTATCTTCTCGGCTAGCAATGAGGGTTGGAGGCACCTAGGTCACCCAAGCTGAGCAGCTTTAAGTGGAGGCCAGCTGCCCCAGCCGGCCCACTTAGAGTGGCACAGCTCCTGCTGCAGCTGGGCTGGGCTGACCGCTGGCTCAGCTGGGGTTTGTCTCAGGGCTCAGCTGAGCATGTTCAGCTCAGCCAACATGTTGCCAGCTGAGAGTTTCAGTTTCTGGCTGAGCTGACACTTATCTAGCTGAGCTGTGGGTAGAGCAGCTGAGCCAGGTTTAAACCAGCTGAGCCACCTTCCAGCTGAGCTGCTCTGGGCTGAGCCCATCTATGCTCTGCTCAGCTGGGCTGGGGTATGTGCAGCTGTACGCTCAGCCTGGTGTCTTGGGGTCCTGTTTTTTATTGCTCAGCTGNCTCAGCCGCTCAGCCGCTCAGCCTGAGCCAATTGTCACACTATGTCACACCCATGTCACACTTACAAAAATGACATCATCAAAACTATGATGTCATTGATGGATGATCAAACTGTCAATCACCATCAGTGACATCATGCAGATCGGGCACGTCAATGACATCATGATTTTCAGGAACAGGCACATGATGTGATGTAATTATCTGCATCATGCCATCTAATGACATCACATCACTGACATCACACTCATTTAGATAAGATTTCAAATATCAATAGGCTATTTCCCTAGCATCTACTGGGTGGATAGAGGTGATATGGGTATCATTAGAAAGCGTTCTAAAAGGGCTTTCTAATGGCGCTAACCATTGTTTAAAAACTATCTGTTCTGCTCACCATTTTCAGCAATTAGTTGCTATTGAGCCAACAATTGCAGTAATATTGACAATAATCCTACCAAGGAAGGGTGCAGTGCTTTTTTAATGGTTTATACTGGTAAGATATGCATTAGAGCATGCTATCTATAGCATTATCTTTTCAATATCTCATTGAACAGCATCATCACACATACAACTATAGCAAGTCATGACAGTTTGCGAATTGGATCCTGGCTGGTGCACACTAGTACAGTTATCTTTTCAAGTGCTGCTAATGCCATTAGTGTATGTCAAAGCTCTAAACTAGATACAGATAGCCCTTATCAAGTAGTGCTAGAACATATCAGAGTGCTTCGCACATCATGTTAAAAACAGCAGTATTTCCATGATCATAGTGGCTGTGCTTATGCCCACATGGTACGCCATGCCAATTCAGAATCCCTACAAAAATGCCTACTGAATAAGATAGGTCGCACCAAAAACGGACTTGTGTTTAGTGGGCCATTGCTTTACATGGCAATACTCAGGTTTACTTTGCCATATGCTTTTTCAGTACAGAGAGTTCTATGATCTGTATACACTAAAAAGCTAATATATGTGATTCAATACAACTATGATTAGCACTTCCCACAGATTGGACATTAGTAATAAATACCTACCATCTTTGTAAGAACATATAGTGTAATGGAATACTGTTGTGTTACTTGTGGCTAACAGGATGCTGGTTCAATCCTTATGCATGCCTTTATTTTTCTCATTATGTTATTAAAGCAATGTTACTAAAAATAGCACTTGTGACAATATGCATCATATGTTGATGGCACTGCAAGATCTAAAAATAGACTAATGATGTCATCAAAGTGCTAAGAAGATGTGAAAGTAGAGCAGAAGCTGTGTGATATCAAAAAAAGATGTGACAGAAGATGTGTTCTAAAAATAGAACTATGAGGTAACATAATGACACCCAATATCAAAGAGTGCTCAGGGTATGTCATAGATCAATGGCATCAAAATGGATATAAATGACTGTGTTTAAACATGTGCTATATCAATTTATGATGGGAATGAAATAACAACACACAAAATCAAGGAGTGCTCAGCATACGTCATAGACCAACGGCAACAATAAAGGCATATAGGCACCCAAATGCACATATCGCACATTCCGCACACTTCCACACATTCCGCACACTTTCGCACACTTCCGCACACCTGCACACTTGCACACGTCCCACGCAGTTATGCACACCCCACATGCTGTATGTAATTATATATATACCTACCATAACTGCATGGTTGGCAATGTAACACTGCTCCTGGTACAGAGATCAAGGGGCATAGACCATACACATGTCATCCGTCAAAGGAAGTGGAGCAAATTATCAGCAATAACATGTTAGAAGTTGAATCACCAGACAAACCACCATCTGTAAAAGCCTCTTGACAGATAGAACAAAAAACAAGGGCTGCATGGAAATTGGTAATGAGAATGGTCACAAATACGACAAGTGCATAGCATTACAATGGAAAGTGACAAAAGAACAGACAAGAATAAAGAGAAACTCTATAATAAGGATAGAGCTGATAATGTGTCATAAGAGATAAGCTGATAGAAGAAAGATAAGACAATAGATAAGATAAAAAGATAAGATAAAAGATAAGATGCCATCAGGAGGTCACGTGGGCGGTTTCTTCATGTCAAATTCTGGCGGGCAAAGCCTGCAGTAAAAGAACGAGTCTTACTAACCTAAACCCTCGTAATTGGCACAGATCGCTTGGAAGGAGTGTTCTCCCATGTGCGCACCCAAGACCATGCCCGGAATTGCGACATTGTCCAGCTCGGAAACAAGAGCTGCATTGGCGCTGAGATTAACTGGATATTACAAGACAACCCTGACCTTGATCATGGACATGAGAAGTGCGACATCAAAGACTCTCTGGGGCACGATCATATCAACCCTGCAGCGTATGGCCTAGATGTAGAGCTGCGCGTTGGCTCTGTAGTCCTCGATGTTGAATTTATTGGAGGGAGAGAGGACGCCGGACGATTGCTCTTTGAGAAGTTTGGCTGGGTTATTGACTGGGATCAGGAGTTCGCTCCCCTGAAGGATCCAAAGGATGCTTCAAAGCCTCCTCGCCCAGTCAATCTTCTACAGCCATTCACACAGTATGTGGGTTCTCAGGCAAAGGTGGTCGCACAAATGCCCACGGCTGCAAACATGGATACAGAGGAAGACAAAGATATGGAGGATGACAAAGCTGAGTATCTGCCTGAGGCTTGAGCCAATGCAGTCAAAGGATTCAGATGAGCACAGCAGCCCTGAAGTGGGTGACAGTGGTTTGCCCCCTGAGCTTCCTTTGGACAGGGAAGCTCTCACACAAAGCCAGCACAAGGTCTTAGGGATTGAGTCTGAAGATCTCAGCCTAGCTTTGGAAAGCGAGCATTCAAAGTACCTGGTGGTAGAGGGCAAGAAGTACAGCAAGGCCTCATTGTGCCCTCGATTGCTGATGTCACCGTCTTCTCACAAGGTTGTCATTCGTCAATTTTGCACAGCAGGAATGACAATTGAGGAGTTGACAAAATGTTCCCGCATTGATTCCTCCTTGAATGCTGCGCCTGGTAGCAAGAGTAGCGAGGGGAATAGCCGCCTTGACAGCAAAGATCTTGTCGCATTCCTTTGTTTATGTGAACATGGTGACTCAAAAGTCGTTGCAATGGCCGTGCTCGAAATCATGTATTTCCGGGCTGGCCTTGCAAGCTTGGCAAAGGTGCAATTCAAAATCGAGAACTTGGAGCTGGAGAAGGACAATGTCTACATTGTTGGGCAGGTCCTGGAGCTGGAATGGGACGATAACCATCTCAATGGGTGCTGGGTTTGGACAAAGAAATATGTCGACACAGCAAGTGCACGCTCCGAGTCCGAACAGAACTCAATTGATATGTCTTGGCGGCTTACTGTGACTATTCCAGCAATCCGCCTTTGCCCCCTACGACCTGGAATTTGCCAAGGCAACTTGCTAAGCGAGCATACATGGTTGTTTGAGCTATCTCAGCTCAAACAAATGGCAAGGGACTCGTGGGAGTTACTAGAGCCGCAGTCTGACGAGATCCTTGTGCAAATGGGCTCACTTCCCAAGTTCAAGAGCATCAAGCTGCCTTACTGCAAACAGGGACAGATCAACTTTGTCATTTCCGATGCTGCTACTTCTGCGTCACTTGTGAAGCGACCTGGCAAAGACACCGTGTCATGCTACTTGTGCGGAGGTTTGTTTAAGCTGAAGCTAATGAGGAACCATGTCGGAGCTCACCTCTTGAAACTGGCACATGGCATTCACGACCCCTCAATCTCAGCTGCGACCTTGGCAGTACCCGGAATCAATTCAAGTCACACTCAACAAATATTATCATCCTGCAGGGGCGCAGTGGTGTAGTGGACACCATCGCAATGCCTGCCATTGCACATCCCCTGGCAGGCACCGGCTCAGGCCCCGCAGGCCTTGGGTTTGTTTCCCTCAAGTGCCATGGTTTATTAGAGAGTTTGCACAGAGCCACACAGGAGCCACCTGCGTGGCTACACGTTGCGCACTGCAGTGGCTAAAATGGCGGGGGAAACAGCAATGATCCCGCCAAATGGAGCCACACTGTGGCTCCATGACCCTAAGGCCCTGCTCCACAAGCCACTGGATGACTACACTGTGCAAGGGAAAAGAATGCTGTGTGGCTCCATGTGGCTCAAAATAGCCACTGGTGGCTCTGCGCAAACTCTCTATTGGCCCCCTGAGTTGGACAATACACGTTTTGTCCACACCAACGCACACCTCATCAACATGCCCCTCCTTTCAATGCCTCGCCGCAGAACATCAGCTCTACTTACCCAATTCAGCAATCATCACATTTGGCAACAGCAACTGACCGGCACGGTTCCAGTCTCAGGCCAACGTCGGACATCCATCCGGGACTGTGCTAAGATGAATCTCAAGAACGCGGCGCCGCTCACTTCCCAAATATGGACTGGTCACCCGATATTCGGCAAGTCAATATTACGAGTCCGGAGTAAGACGGAGGAATCGTTCTATTACGACGCCCCGAACGATTTTGCGAGACGCTCAAAAGCAACATTAGGCAAGTGCTGATGCGCGAGTGATGCCATCACTCGGCTCGGCATGCCGACGCGAACAACTCTCGGTGGTGACGTTCAGGGAGGGAGTGCCTCCCAAAGATAGAATGAACTGAGCGATAATAATTTGCAGAATGCAGAAACTCTGTACTGAATAAATAATGTGCGTCCAAGTCCACAAGAAGCAATGACGGTCCTCCTAGATGAAAGGATTGCGGCGATGGATCGCATCCTAGATTCTCGTCGTGGGGAACTGGACCGTCTGGTACGCCGTGCCTTGGAAACCCTTCCACCAATCACCTTGGATGGAGCTCCACCAGCGGACGTTACACCCCAACTCCTAGAACTTGTGCGCTGGTTAGCCGAGCGCGCGCACAGGCTGAACTCGCTTACTGAGCTCAAGTGGATCCCCCAGCGCCTTCTAGCAATCTTAAACCTGTACGACGACATGCCTTACATCGTGGATGGGCAGGAACGACCTGTAGAAGATAGAAAGAAGGTGATTCCGGGGCCCTTCCTCCAACAGCCATCCTTACTGATGACCCCCAGCTTCTCATCGAGGCGTTCTTGCAAGAATTAGATGAAATCATGGCGTACGAATCAAGTGGCCATACCTTGCCTGCCCTCCACGAGCCACTCATCCTCGCATTCACCCTGAGCTGGCAAAAGCGAATGAAGGTATGTCGCCTTCAGGTATTCTAGGGCGATCTGACACATTCCGCAGAGAGCTATCGTAGCCGACGCCAACCATCCCGATAGGCGTCTGAGACAGGCGCAGCAAATGTGAAGGGCACGCTTAGAGAACCACTTCAAGCTGATTCTCCAATCCCCTCTAGCAAATGTCGTTCGTAAGCCGTGTGTGCTGGGAAGTTGTGATTGTCTGGTGTAGGAGGAGAAATAAATAATATACTCAGTTTTGCACCGCTTTGAACGTACCTAAACCTCCTGCGCCGCTGTAAACATTTTGGAAATTCATGCACCACGACCCCGGTCAACGAAGTGGAGAAACAAAATGCCGGAGACGAGGGGCAGACTTATACAGGAGAAGTAAACTGTAATTCTCTGCTCAGACGTTCCAATGGCCGTTGAAACACTATTTCATTTGTAGTGCTCCTCAAACACATAGCCTGGAAGCACAGACAGGCAACAAATGGCTACAGTGTCGGGTCTAAGGAGGTACGCCTCTGTGTCAAAGCTGACGTATCCAGGTGTGAGTGATAACCCTGGATAATTGGAGTCTATCAGAAAGGGTCAGGTATCGTCCGAGAAGAAGAGGACGTACAGACCATCTCAAGCCTCCAACCGCAAGAGACCAGCCCTGACCAAGACTTGAAAGCCCGCCTGGAACACGCGACCAAGTGAGGCAGCTGAGCGCATTGTACTACGCACAAGGCAAGCAATGAAGGTCATGGCTGGGCGGCGCAGGGGTGCGACATCAAATGAGGCCCTGGCCTGGGTCACTGCATCCGCCAGTCAGTAATTTTAGGAGGGGTCACTGGACAACTCACAACATTCCCGACACACACTGTCCGTCCGGTAAAATTGGTGTACCCCCAGGGCGATGACAGCAACGGCTGTGACAGACCAAGCCCAGGAGCTCTCCGACCTGATGACAATCCTCGCTTCTTGAGAGAAAGCAATGTAATCTTCTTTAGCCTGAGAGTAGGCAACGAGAGACTGGCCATCTCCGAGAGCAGATGCTCGAACTACCCCGCGACCGCTTTGTTTGATCACATTCCTCCACAGAGCCACATCTGAACGGTCGACGATGTGAAGATAGACTCTGTGCTTCGACCGTCTGATCAAGGTGGGCAGGGTCGGCGCTACGATGTTGCCGCTCGAGGCCGAGGCCAGTTGAGGTGACATCGGGAATTGCATTTAGGTGAGGGTTGGAAAGGGGTTGTCAGTTGCGCAGCTGGAAGTCTCAGCCATTTTGAAGGAAAGGGAGATGCTAGGTTTGACCTGCTCGGATTCTGGGAACCGAGGCACGCTCTGAGCGAGATTGGGCTCCGCTACGGCTCCGACTTCGGCGGCTGTTACCTGGCTGCCGAGCCCACCCTCCAACTGTCGACAGCCAGGATGCACTCCTCAAGGATGTCACTACTCTCAGCTCTGCACCTGATCTCTGATTTCTTCCGTTGTCCCCCATGCCCTCTCGAGAACCGNNCTCTCAAAGACTTTCCAGAGGGTACAACTGATCGAGTTGACCTCAGGACGGTCACCACCCGAAGCAAAACCAACCGCCGAGTGAAGCCTGTTGCACTTATTCCGGTGGATGAGAACCTGATTCCTCAACAATCGGACCGCAAGCAGACTGGAAGAAGAGACGAAGATGTGCCTCCGTTTATTCTGACTACCGGGTTGTGAGCGTGTTTGACACCGTCATACCTGCGTCCATCCCACCTCTTTATAGATCTTTCACTCCCCTGGAAGGGATGCCAGCTCCTCAAGGTGCTGGGGGGCTGGATGGGGCAGTAAAGCTGGAAGAAGAACCAGCTGCTGTGCCTTCTGACTTCAGTCGGTCAGTACACATGATTGTTTAAAGTCACAGCACCGTCGCTACATCTCATCAGCCCCACAAGTCCACAGGATGCGCTATCAGGCGAGGAACACCTAGGATCGAGCCCAGTCGCTATCACCACATACCCTCTCTCTCTGAAGCCAGACCTGAGTGATGAGGGTCATAACCCAGTTGAAGCATTGATTGGCCAGGAACCACGCAAATCCTATGTCGTTGTCTCCAAAGTGAAGGCAGACCTTCTGAAGAGCATTGTGTGCAACCCGAAACGCTCGATATCAAGCCAATCGACACCCACCGAGCGCTTGTGGAGTACAGTGCTACTGAAGAAGAATTCAAGGAGGTGGGCCTAGCCATGGACACCGTTTCCGAGAGCCACAAGAGCGAGGCCATGTCGGACAGTCCCAGCCTGTCAACCTATGTGATACCAGCCCTGATTATAGGCGCAGGCGTCGGAGGACTTGTGTCCTGGGGGATGCTGGCTTACGGTGAGCCAACATGACCGTATGAACGATGCTGAGCGCCTATTTACACTGAAATAGATTTCCTCGGTTACCTGGATCTCGCCATTGAGCTAATTGAGTTTGCCTTTATGCAAACTCTCCGTCTGCTTGGCCGTATGTGCCGACACCTCTTAGATTTTGTGCTCTCTGTTCTTCACACTCTTCGAGGCCAGTGTTGTCGTTTCGGCCTAACTTTTTTCGTCTTGTACTAATGTGGCCTATAGACCAAATGGCTGAAGACCTTTGACCTCGTGGGCTTTCCGACTGTTGTTTGTCCTTCGGAAGCCTGGAACAGTGCTCTTTTTGCCACGACTTGATTTCTTATCCAACGGTGCCATTACCTCTGCGGACTCGCTTATCTCGGTTGCGTACAAAGACCTTGACACATCTCAGTTACCGTACCGTTACTACGTTTTCCAAGTCCTTAAATTCGCCTCAAATACTTGATTTCTCTAACCGGTGTTCATAAACGTGAGTGGGCAGCCCAAGTAGAAGGAGCAAACCGCTACACAGAGATCTCAAATTGCCGGCTCAACAGGCGAGAATCCACGCAATATGTTTCATAGATCGCATTTGTGTGATAAATATACGTAAAATCAGGGGTTTACAAGAAATATGCAGGCGCGGGAGGCATAGCGAGAAGCCCGGAGCCAGCTTTGGCTCGTGGTTGTGAGGAAAGCGTCTACGATGTATCATGAGTTTTCTTCTCGGGAATGTTCAAAGAGAAGAGGTCGAAGGCAGAGACACCGGCTTTCTGTTGCGGGAATCAGACAAGCTTTACAGACAGAGTGCGAGAGAATCACCTTGGCGTCATGAAGTTCACGGTACATGCGAATCCGAAGATTCTCGGCCAGCACATCGTCACGGTCATGCAGCCCCCCAACACGCTCAATGTTGCGGTTCTGAATGTAGGCAACCCCTTCGATAACGGGGAAGTTCTTAAGGCGGATCTGCGTATGAGAGCGTCAGCACTGTGATGCCCATGACGAAGATTGATACACACCTTGAGCCCAGGGCTTATACTTCCCAGGTTGAAACCTAAGAGACGCTCCAACTCAACGGCACGCAGGTTGGTGTGTCCATCGGTGAGGGTGAACTCCAGACACTTCCTGGGGTAGGCTGGAAGCTCTTCACGGAATTTGGTAAGCCATTTACACTTCCCAGCACGAGCTAACGACAGCATTTCGCTGTAGTGAATGCCATCCCTCTCGATGCGCACTTTCTCTAAAGTGAAGGCGCTGACACCGAGGTCAGTGACACTCTTAACCTCCAGAATGACGGGTCCTTCAATAACCGCGAAGGCCCGGTCAGACTGAATGTTTGTGGGAAGACCTGTGCCTGGAATGGTCATCTCCTCCAGGGATCCTCCGACCATGTCGTCCAACATCCATCGGACATGTGAGTCTAAGTCAGCTTCGTCCTCTAGCTCTCCCGACGAAGAGTACCAGAGGATCTCATGGGAGAGCGCCCTGAGGAACTCCTGTATCCACGCCACATATCAGAGACTGTATTCTGGGAAGTGAATTGGAGACTCACAGGCTTGATTTTAGGACAGGTCCACACCGCGTTCACTGCGGGCACAATGCGATCATCTAGAACGAAGCTGGGGCGGACGTCATGAAGGAAAGCCACCATGCTTGGAGAATGAAAAGGGGGAGACTGATTGCCAGTGGTGCCATTCGAGTCGACCGGATTATAAGCATGAGGGTGGCGGAACAAGGCGTTGCACCTGAGCCGCAAGCATGAGTGCACACTACGTCCGAAATAGAACGGACTTTTTATGGAATGCCTGCCGGTCCGGTCGCTAATTGCCGTTTCCAACGATTCTCTATCCACAGTCCTTTCCGTTGCCATTGACTTGGCGTCCTCCTCACAAATGTCCTCCATCCTACTCCAGGATCTCATTGGCGCCAAAAAATAGGTTTAGGGGGAAGCCAGCTCTATCTCAGAAGGCCCACTTGGCAGTCTGGCTGACACTTCTGCAGCCCACCCAACTGCCGCTCTGGAACCGGTGCAGCAGGGTGCCGCGGACGGTACGGAAGTAGTACCGGTTCCGCTTGTGTACCCTAACCGGTGAGGTTATCTATCTTCTTCTTCTACTGAAGGATGGGGATGGTTTAAGTACAGCTAATCGCCAGTCGGATTTTGATCCAAGTTCACCACTCTCCATTCTCCTGCAGTCTCAAACTTCGAGCTGCTCGGCATGCCCTGCACACCTCTCCGCCCACGTCGTGGACGTCGTCTGCGGCGACCTGAACTGGCGCCGCTGCGACTTTGCTCACCAGTTGGGTCCTTAGCTGACGTACCTTTGAGTAGCCCTACACACGCGGCTCAC
>JANDKE010001303.1:0-15254 GCA_027627275.1 Coprinellus aureogranulatus
GTCGTTGCCGCCTGTTCGAAGGGCCTTCTCTGCCATGCTTCCTCCTCCGGTCTATACTATGGAAGATGGCGATTCGTCTTTTGATGGTGAAGGTCCTGACATGTCTTCTCCTGCCCAGGCGTACTCTAAGCGCCAACAAGGCAAGACTCTCCGCCGACGTGACGGAACGGAGGACTTCCGCCCTTTGACTGGCATGAGCATTTCCTCGATGAAGCTTAGTCCCTCGACGAAAGGGATGTCTCCTGGTTTACCTGGCTTTGGCGATAACGAGGCTCACGGCAAGATTCTTCCTTGTCATCGTGTGAGCGAGGATGGGCTCATGAGAATTACTCCCAAAACGGTTCGTTGGCTCGTCACTTGCGCTGGTGCTTGATATTCATTTGACTCCACAGTTGAATGAGCTCTTGGATGGCAAGTATGACCATGCCATTAATGATTATCATGTCATCGACTGCCGCTTCGACTATGAGTACGCTGGTGGACATATCCAGGGCGCCGTCAACATTAATACCACAGCCGCCATCGAGGAGCTTTTGCTTGGACCTAGCTTGACCAAGCCCCGCCCGTCGACGAGCGGCGACAGCGCTAGAAAAACTCTCTTGGTGTTCCATTGTGAATTTAGCGCCAAGCGCGCGCCTACTTTGTACGTCGGCTGCTTCGTGCTGTCTTGTGGTAACTAAAATACTTCTAGTGCAAAGCATCTGCGTGCGAAAGATAGGGCTATGAACAACCACAACTACCCGAGAATTCACTATCCTGAGGTTTACATCTTGGAAGGAGGCTACTGCGGCTACTTCAAGGTCTCTGGGCACCGCTGTGATCCTCCCAACTATGTCACTATGGACGATCCTAACCACGCCACCGCCCGTCGCGAAGACCTCGATCAGTTCCGCAAGGCCAAGTTTGGACGGCACAAGTCGTACGCTTATGGTGACAACAAGTCCTCGGTGTCACAATTAGCTCAGCCTAGAAGGGCTACGGCGCCTAACCCCCTCTTCGCCGTCGCTGCCGCCGCGGTCCGCTCCCGAAGGACTGGCTCGATCTCCCTCGGTACCTTGCAGGAAGACGCCAATACCACTCTCGACGGCGACCATGAGGACACTGATACTGATATCGGGGACAGCCCTTGCCCTCCTCCTAACAAGACCGCCATGCTTAAGTCGAAGAAGCCTCTGCGTCCTCTCGTGCGCTCCGAGACGTTCAACCCCTCGACCGCCTCACCTTCTAAGGTCGAACATCCGGGCTTTGAAACGACGATCTAATATTCGTATATTTTCTTTGTTATTTTAGCCTATGTCCATCTAAGGCGTATAACCATCAAGTCGCATCAGCATCTTACAAGCAGACCATTACATCGGCCGCTATTCAAGATACCGCCAGCACTAACCACAAGCCAGACTATCCGACAGAACCAACAAGTCAAGACATTCGTTTGTACTAACCGCTCATTCGCTCACCGACAACCCACCCCTCTTGCTCGCCTCGCCTCGCCGATCAAGCCAGATCAAGCTCGCTCGTCGCCGATTCATTCGCCGCGTCCACGCGTTTCTTCGCCGCTCGGAAATACTTCATTCGATTTCTGACCCTCGCTTTTCGCCGACGATCTCGCCCTCAAGCCAACGTTCCGACCACCAATATCAATCCGACTGTCGACAACGCATCCAGGGCCAACGCCCTTCAAGGACATTCCTACATTTCGTGGTTGGCCTAGGGCCGCAGTTTACCAAGGACTCTTCAATCATCTTTTCCATCTCATTTTAGTCTCATCTTCTCATCTTTCAAGGCATCTTTTTCGCTTTACTCCCTTTCTTCCCATCCATATAATTCACAAGTATCCCCTATCCTCTAGCATTTCTTTGGACTGATCTCTTCCATCGTCCCTGTTTTCATACGGCACAGGCACTTTTGTTTATCGCTGTCCGCTTTCTGTACGCCTCTGTCATCCCTTTGGAACTTGCGTGTTTTCAAGAAGCTCTCCCCCGTTCCTCGATGATGTCGAGCTATCTCGCATCGTAGCTTTCTTTGATTTTTCATTTGCATACTACAAGTTCAGTTCCGCGTGTTTGGCTGGCTATAAGGGACCCATTTTACAATGAACCATCTTCATACCATTCTCCCCATCATACATCGTTGTACGATCTCCAAGCATCATATTTATTCTCCTGCATTTTTTTGTCGAGGGTTTGGGTTTCTTGCACCTTAGATTGGCAGCGGTAAGCTCTGCTTTATGCCCACCCTCCTCGGTTCTCTCTACCCTTCTCGCTTATTTATGACTTGACATCTTTTAAGGATAACTAGATTAGAAAGTCAAATCTTATTACCTGGTCTTGAGTATGACTCTATCCGAGTGCGGACGGACATGGAAGTGAGTGAGGAGGCGAAGGGACAGAGAGGAATACGATCAAAAACTGTGACAAATTGGGAGACGCGTTTGCTACGCGTTGGGCTTGGGCTCTCTTCATCTTTCCTTCATCACCTTCGTCTCGACAATATGTTTGCGCGGGATCCTAGAGCAGGAGCTTTCCTTGGTGGAGATCGGGTGTCAGGTCAAGATATCAGGGACCAGAATGGTGCGTCCTCCTGCGTGCAGTCGTTGATGACGATAACTCGAAAATGGGTTTCTGACATTCCCCTCTCCTGTGTTGGGTTCTCGTGCGTTGGGATGTAGTAATCGCTGCGCAGTCGATAGCGAACATTGTGAAGAGCTCATTGGGCCCTCTTGGTCTCGACAAAATGCTCGTCGATAACATTGGTGTGCGTACAGGCATTTTCATGTGTCACTTTCCCCTTCGAAGAAATAGCAAGCAGTATCTGATGAAAGCGATCGTCTCGTCCTACAGGAAGTCACCATCTCCAACGACGGCGCCACGATTCTTTCGCTCCTCGCTGTTGAACACCCCGCTGGCAAGATCTTTGTTGACTTGGCGCAAAAGCAAGACAAGGAAGTTGGGGATGGTACAACCTCCGTCGTCATTATCGCTGCGGAGCTCTTGCGTCGCGCGAATGAGCTTGTCAAGGCCAAGATCCACCCTACGACAATCATTACGGGTTATAGGCTTGCGTGTAGGGAGGCTGTGAGGTTCATGCAGGAGCAGTTGAGCATCAAGGTGGATGCGCTTGGGAGGGATGCGTTGATCAATGTGGCGAAGACGTCTATGTCGAGTAAAATCATTGGAAGGTGAGTTATGGGTGTCTTTTGGGTAGGGGAAGACGCTGAGATGGGTTGGGGTGTAGCGACGACGATATTTTCGCGCCGATGGCTGTTGATGCTATGCAGGCAGTGAAGACTATTAACCTTCGTGGGGATGTCAAGTACCCAGTGAAGGCAGTCAATGTGCTCAAGGCGCACGGAAAGAGTGCTCGTGAATCGATGTTTGTGCAGGGTTATGCCCTCAACTGTGTCGTCGCCAGCCAAGGTACGTACACAATACGAATTACTTGGGATGGCTATCTGAGTAGTATATAGCGATGAAGAAGCGCATTACCAATGCGAAAATCGCATGCCTTGATATCAACCTGCAGAAGGCAAGAATGCAGCTCGGTGTTCAGATCTTGGTCGACGATCCTGAGCAGTTGGAGGACATCCGACGAAGGTGGGCGCATTCTCAGTGTCCGTGAGCGTAATTGACCTTCAATAGGGAAGCTGAGATCACCCTCGAACGCGTCCGCAAGATCCTCGCTTCTGGTGCCAACGTCGTCCTTNACGACAAAGGGTATCGATGACCTCTGCCTGAAGGAGTTTGTCGAGGCAGGTGCTATGGCTGTCCGTAGGTGTCGCAAGGAGGATTTGCGCCGCATCGCCAAGGCCACTGGCGGTCAGCTCATCTCCAGCTTGGCCAACTTGGAGGGCGAGGAGACCTTTGAGGCGAGCTACCTGGGAACTGCTGAGGAAGTCGTGCAAGAACGCGTTTCCGATGATGAGTTGATCCTCATTAGGGGGACCAAGGTCGTCAGCTCTTCGTCTATCATCCTCCGAGGAGCAAACGACTATATGCTGGACGAAATGGAGCGTGCGTTGCACGATACCCTTTCTATCATCAAGAGGACCCTTGAGAGTGGTGCTGTTGTGCCAGGAGGTGGCGCTGTTGAGTCTGCGCTTTCCATTTATCTCGAGAACTTTGCCACAAGCCTTGTGAGTGCTCATCGTAGTTCTGCATCGCGCAAAATTGTTGACACTTTGGCAATAGGGATCTAGGGAACAGTTGGCCATTGCCGAGTTTGCGTCGGCATTGCTGTCGATTCCCAAGCAGCTTGCTGTAAATGCAGCGAAGGATTCTACAGAGCTCGTGGCCAAGCTTCGCTCGTACCACAACGCTGCACAGAAGGCACCTGTCGGCGATCCCAAAAAGGCGTTGCTCCGTTATGGCTTGGACCTGTTGAACGGGGAGGTCCGGGATAACGTTGCTGCTGGTATCCTTGAGCCTACCATGAGCAAGGTCAAGAGCTTGAAGTCTGCCTATGAAGCCGCTGTCTCGCTTCTTCGTATCGACGATGCCATCCAGTGTGTTCCTGGTAAGTGCCCGCTTTAATCCCGCAGGGACCCAGGCTAAAAAGTTGCGACAGAACAACCAGCAGAGGACCCTCATGGCCACTAAGGAATGTAGAATAGATCGAATACATGCTTTTGGAATATAATATCTGCCCATGAGGCGCCTCGACGCGATAGCCGTGACGCGGATGCACGTGACAATATATTGGGAATCAACAAGGGGCGCTGTTCCGCGAGGCTCTCTGTTTCGTTCTGCTTGGGCCACTGACTCTGTTCGCGTTATAAACCCAAAGAACGCGTCTTTTGTCTCCGCCGACGCCAAGTTGCATCTCGCCGTCCCCCACGGCCCCAACCTCTTTCATGCAACCCGAACTCCTACCCATTTCCCCACAACTCCCCCAGCGCTTCCAATCACTCGTCTGGTCATGCCTCGACTCGGATTTGGTCAAGACGGCGGTCTTTCATGCAGAGAGATACTGGTCTATCGATAAATCCAACCACAATGCACGACATCTTTACGCGACAGCCTTGCTCCGGGCGCAGCAAACGTATTCTGCTCTCCACCTCGTCAGCGGGCCTCAGGACCAACAGTGTACGGGTTGTCTGGAGATCAAGGCCAAGTGCTGCACCGCGTTGGGTCGTTACCGACAAGCGCGAGAAGCTCTGGACGCTACGCTGCGCGACCCAACCTACGTGTCCTCCAGTACGTCGTCCCTATGTCTCATCCCTGTTCTGCTACCTCACACGACTCAGAATCATCATCCAGTCGTGCGGCGAAGGATTTCCCAGAGGACGCTGCCCTTCGGTGTAGAGCGGGAAATGCAGCAATGAAAGGGAACCAGCACGCTCAAGCAAGGGAGCATTTCGAAGCAGCGTTGAGGTTGAATCCTTTCCTGTGGGAGGCCCTTGAGGGTCTTTGTTCTATTGGTGCGCCTTGTTACTCTATATTCAGGTCTCGAACCGGCTTTGACCACAACCATAGGCCGTATACCCGACATCGATCGACTATTCCCCTCCAAACCTATTCCCGTGAAGCGTGGACCGACACAGATCGATGATACGACGGCGAGGAATGCACCACTCGTCACAGCGACAGGTTTCTTTACCCCCGACACTGGCGGAACAACAGGAGGTGGAGGCAATCTGTTTCGGGGCTGGAGACCAGAGCCACAGCCTTTTCGCCTGGGGACAGTGGAGTTTCCGACACGAGAATCATTGTGCGTGGTCCATGCAGTTATGCCTTGAGGGGCGACTGACTTCTTTGCAGAGGCGGCAGCGATACATCCTTCATTCCCGACAACTCATTTCAAATACACCGCAATCCACGCCCACAACCCCCCAATGCCCTCCACACGAATGTTCCTCGACCTCTGTCATCAGCAGATGAAGCGGGTCCTGTGCAGAAGCGCCTACGTTCCACCACGGGTCGCCAGACGGAAATGAGCAAGGCGAAACCGGTCAGCAAGACCGTGGATGGAACCTCTGAAAAAGGCANGCGCACGCCAGGCCCTGCTCATTTGCTAACATCTTCTCATCTAGTCAATCCCAGCCAACCAGCAATAACAGGGGGACGACCAATCTTACGAAGAACACGACCACCTCTANTGTAAACGCTCCTGCCACGCGTCGAAGTAATCGCCTACAGAGCGGGTCAGGGGCTAAGCAGCTTCATCTGAACAAGGTGAGTGATGATGCAATGGTCCTACCCGAGCATCAACTCATGTTTTGCAGCACCCAACTGNAACACGNGAACGGCGAAAACCNCGTAATAAATCCAGCGATATGGAGGAACCGAATCCCAATGGCGACGTTGCCGAGNCAACACCCCCTCGGTCGGAGTTGTCACCCCCACCAACGGCTGCATGGACTGCACAACAGGAGCAGGAGGCACANGANGAGTACGAACACGCGTTGGCGGATTACCAGCTTTATCAGTTGGTCCGTCAATTCGCCTCGGCTGCCAGACGGCTCGCCCTGTACGATTGCAGAACATGTTTGAAGGAGTTGGCCCAGCTTCCCGCTTGCCATCAGGGTTCGACGTCTGTTCTAATCATGGTGGGCAAGGTGCATTATGAACTGCAATGATTAACACTTCGGTTAGTGACATTTGCCTTTTCTATATCGTTATCTCTCACCTTGCCTCGCGGCATATCTATAGGCAGAGAGGGCCTTTAAGAGCGCTCGTGAGATCGAACCCTATCGGCTCTGGGATATGGAAGTCTATTCCACGTTGCTCTGGCATCTGCAGAAGAATGTCGAGCTTTCGTATCTCGCTCAGGAGCTCCTGAATATCAATCCCCAATCATCACAAGCCTGGATCGCTATCGGGAATCTCTTCTCATTACAGAAGGATCGTGCCCAAGCATTAACATGTTTCAGGCGTGCTTCTCAACTCGACCCGTCCTGTGCATATGCATTTACGCTCAGTGGACATGAGACGATAGACGAGAACCTTGACAGATCGATCAATTTCTTTGAGTCCGCATTGCGAGTGGATGCTCGCCATTATAACGCCTGGTATGCCTCTTTCGATTCAATTGACCCTGGATTTGTCGGTGATCAAAATTCTGACTCGGGATACGCCTGCAGGTATGGTCTGGGAACATGCTACCTGCGAGCAAGCAAGATTCGCCGTGCAGAGTACCATTTCAGGAAGGCCATGGAGATCCATCCGAACAATGCGGTGGTCCTGGGTTGCGTTGCAATGGCAAGTACAGTCATCTGGACTCTGGCGCGGGATGTCAAGCTAACGGGTCCGGGTTCCGATATCTACAGACGCTGGAACGGCGCAAAGAACTGGATGCAGCGCTAGCCTACTACAATAGGGCGATAGAAGTGTCCCCTGAGAACGCGTTGGTTCGGTACAGACGGGCGAAGATGATGGTCTCAATGCGGAAATACGAGGTAAGCCGGTTCTATTACTTGTGGGTGCCCTTCCCTTACCTGATTTTCCTGTGTGTGCGTCCGTTCCGTGGCTCCAGGAAGCAATCAAGGACCTGGAATATCTTAAGCGCACGACGCCTGAGGAAGCGAATGTGATCTTCCAGCTGGCGAAGGTGTACCGGCTGGTTGGGGACGAGGTCAAGTCTGCACAGACGCTTGCCGCAGCACGCGACATTGCGCCGAAGAGCATCAACAAGATGAGGCGGCTGCTGGAGACGGTAAAGGACGAGCTCGACGACCAGATGGACGAGGGATGATTTGAATGCATCTGTGGCGACATTTCCTGTACATATCACATACACAGTCTACTATTACTACGAGACGGCATCTAATAGCGAATAAGAGGTGAGCCGGCTCGATCACGGAGCGGGTCGCCGATGAACCGGTTCGAGGGGCGGGTGAGTCANTGCGTGTGAGCGGTTTGGAGCGGTGTGTATATAAGAGCGGGCCCTGTGCTGGAATNNGTCCTCAAGCTCCCACCCACGCAGACACATACCATGCACTCATAACTTCGACCCAGTCGCCCCCGTCGTCCTTCTTTGCCAAGTCGTCTCCAGACTCTCTGGCGCCCACCTCTCATCGAGAATGGTTAACAAACTCGTTCGCACCTCCAAGAACGGCTCCCTCCTCTTCGAACCNGAAATCGTCGACCGCATACACAACTGCTGAGCACCGAATTCCGGCTCCTGGTGTGTATGCCGTCTCTAGTGGCGGCGAGTCGCGTATGCTAACCAGTGCGGCAGTCACCAGCCCCACTGCAACACAACCAACAGCATTGACACCTCACCCACAACACCTGAATCGCGTCCCACCTTCAAAAGACCCCATGCCGATTGACTGCAGCACTCTGTTTTCTCTNGCCCGCTCCAAGCTGCAGCTGTCCGTCTCNCACAAGGACAACTGCAGTTTGCATCGCTGGGTACTTCTCAAAAACTCGATCAACTCTCCANCNTCTCTCTCTTCCAGCGCAGCTTCTACCTCTGACCTGTCGCAACACTCATACTCTGAAGAGGACGACGATGAATCCCCCGACGAGGTGCTTGGTTCAGTGACAGACCATACCTTCATGTTCCCCGACGCAGGGAACTTTGTCGACCACAGCCCCAAGGACGCCCAGTCTTCCGAGGCACAGTGGCTCGACTCCCTCCTAGAATCTCTCGGTGACGATGACGACGACGACTTTGGCGCCGACTCTGACCCCCAGATAACGACTTCGGTGTCGGAGGACGACGACGAACACATGTTCAGTCCCTCAACCTCACCCTTGTCCTCGTCCGACGATCTCTCTCATATGCAGTCTTCTTCTCTCTTTTCATCTCATCACTCTGTACCATATACTGCACCATTTTCTTCCTATCCTTCCTCTGACAGCCCCCCGTACAAGCCATCCTTCGACACTTCGCTTTCGGCGCTTCCAGCCCCTTATGAAGACCCGCTCCCTTATTGTGTTTCGGACGACGTAGACGATCTGGCCGTACCCGAGGCCATAGAAGACACCTCGGATGACGAGTCTGACGCTCCTCAGACACCGTCGCTCGGTAGATCCACCTCCCCCCTTTCATTTCCTCGACGCTGCTTCCATCCCCCTTCCTCCAGACCGAACCAATTTGCGTCACGCCGGTTTCCGTGTATTATTCGACGAGGACTCGTGCTTCTACCCATTCGATCCATTGCCGTTCTCTGACGACGTACATTCGTATAATTATTACCAGGAATGTTAGTGTCGTAATCTGCTGGTCTCTTACATTTCTTTTCTCATCATCATCCTCTCTGTTCTCTCTCTGTGCATTATTACCTACCTACCCTATTTCTTATCACCATCCACCCTTCCCCTGTCGCTTGCTGGTCTCTGGTTATCTTTTCTTGCTCCCCTTCCCTGACGTTCGACTTCCTTCCCCCACCTTCGGCCCCGTTCTATCCCTTACTTACCCCACATGCACTCCTCCCCCTTTGTATGTCTTGCCCCTCCGTCGTCATCCTTGCTGTCAGCCGGATTGTTCCTTTGCCATACTCCATTCGTTGTACATAACACACATTGGGTAGCTTTGCAATCTAAACTGCATTGCCGTGGCACCATTGCTCTTGCGACATTGTCGCACCACTTGCTCCCATTCCTCCGTTCACGACCAAGTATAGAACCGGAACGTGCGTAACAGTGTGTACGTACTATGGGTTGTCGTTCTTCTCAACCTGTGTTCCCCTATGTCGTTACGTGGTAGGAGTAGGGATGATGCATGATTGGACCCGAGACACTCGGCGCACCGAGGAGAAGACCGGTTTCGAGGTTCGCCTTCTTTCTCTTCACAACGCGAATCCCTGATTCCCTGCGCTCGTGACGGGGACTTGTGGGTACCTCGGTCCCTCTCCCATGAATGATGGATCCAAGCTCACCCATACCCCGTATTGCGTGCGTATTTACGTACATCATCGTTCGGCTTTTTCGATCGAAATTCAACATTCAACTGCATCATACGAGGGGGAAACGTCTCGGAAACACCGGAAACAGGTTGTCTCGTTCCCATCCGTTTTCGGAAGTGACCTCTGAAGAGACGCGTCGGGACGCTGTCACACCATCAACGTCTGGGGCATTTCGTAGGCGTATCCATAGGTCGATGTCACACTGCGTCACAGTCACGCTCCGCGCTCGCCAAACGTGACCTGGTCGCGTCGCGCCCTCATCGTTTAACGTTTAACCACCACCGTGACCTCGCTTAACGGGCGCTGATCCGTTTTCTCTATATCTACTGCTCTACACCATGTTCTGTATCTATTCCACCCCATGTCCAATACACCGATTGCCGCCAGCACTCACAAGCGCGCCTACGAAACAAGCTACAGCAATCTTCGAGCCGCCCGGGAGAAGAGGTTAGAAGAGGATGGGTACGACTCGAAGGCGGATCGGAATGTCATGAAGGAAAGGTTCCACAGGAGATTCGGCTTTCCTGCTGAGCCATGGCAGCTGGATGTGGCCGAGGCCTTGTGCCTGCGGCTCGACTGTGTCGTTGTATCGCCGACAGGGTCTGGCAAGACGTTTCAATACGCCCTGCCGCTCATCAAGGACAAGAAGGCCAAGGCGTTGATCCTCTCCCCTCTCAAGGTCCTTCAAGCAGATCAGGTTGCGAGGTTCAGGCGTCTTGGAATTCGTTCTGTAGCGGTGAATGGTGATACGTGGAAGCCAAAGCTTCAGAAGGTATGTCACATCCTCGCTGGACTACCCTGGCTGACAGAACCTTCAGAAACTTAAGCGCGGCAAGATCCAGGCCATCTTCACTTCCCCTGAGATGTGCCTTCAACACCCAGGGTTCCGGGAGTTCCTCAGCAACGCGATCATGGCCAAAGATATCGCTATGGTGGTAATCGACGAGGCCCATTGCATTTCGCAATGGGGTGGCGACTTCCGCAAGGACTACGGTCAACTCGAGCGCCTCCGTGCCTTCTTCCCAACCCACGTACCGTTCTTAGCCACCTCCGCCACACTCACTCCTCCTGCCCTACGCGATGTTCAAAACCATTTGGGGATCGAACTCGACAAGGCGTTCTTTCTCAACCGCGGGAATGACCGACCCAACGTCTGCATGTCGGTTCAGCATGTCAAGTCACCACACGACTACGACGCCATCCTCCCTCTGTTGTCCCATACCAACGATGCGCCCTCGGCCCTGGAGCACATTCGCAAGACCATCGTTTTCGTCAACAGCGTCACTTCAGCGCAAGTCCTTGCGCAGCATATCAAGGATCAATTGCCGGAGGCGCTGAGAGGCTATGTCGACGTTCTACATGCGCAGCGGACACCAAGGGCAAAGCATCGTGTTATGAAGGACTACCGGGAGGGCAGGACACTGATCCTCATTGCTACGGAGGCTGCAGGAATGGTAAGCATGGCTAGTACTTTGGCTCTATATGTTGCCATAACTAATGCTTGTGCCTAGGGTGCTGATATACCCGACGTCGAGCAGGTGATCCAGCTCGGCGTCCCTCAGTCCCTTGCTGTGTGGGTTCAACGGGCAGGGCGAGCAGGGCGAGACAAGACGCTGAAGGCACGCGCTATCTTGCTCGTTGAGCCATCCGTATTCCAGCCGGTGAAGCGAGCTGACGGGTCTGGTGGGGATGCTGAAGGCGGAGGTGAAGTGGATGCAGGTGAACTGGAGTATAGAAAGAAGGTTGAGCCTGCACTGCGGCTTTGGATAGAGGCTCGAGGGTGTCGTCGGGACGTGGTGGATGAGTACTTTGGCAACCCTACAAGGCTCACGGGTACGTTCTTTGAATCTCTCTTATATTTTTAGTTTGTTCTTACGCTACTCAGACCCCACTGGTGATTGCTGCGATATATGTGCCTTCGGGCCGTCCAACATTGCCCTTCCATCAACTCCCGCCTCTCGTTCACCGACACCCGAAGTCGATGAAGCCGAGTCACCTCCCGGGAGTGTACCTGGGTCACCCAACCTCAACGGCAAGCGACCGATGCTTGCTCCTGACGAATTGGCCGCCGCCACTTCTACGGATCCCAAAACCCCAGCAAAAGCGAAACGGAAGAAGCGGTACAAGGATCACCTGAAAGAAGCGAAGGAGAGCCTAGTCGCCTGGCGTTTCGATGCCAAACTGCGATATTTCACTCCGTCGTCGTTCACCGCTACTGTCATCTTTCCCGACCCGCTTTTGAATGCGCTCGCCAATAACCGTGACATCAGGACTTTGGAGGAACTGGAGGAGTGTGCACGTAAACCATGGCGGTTGGGGAGATGGAAGCCGGTGGTGGTGGAAGCTGTTGATGAGGAGAAGACATTGTTCGAGCAAGTGTTGGGGATTGTCGAAGGACTGGACAGGGAACGGGATAGGATAAAAAGGCAGAAGACAGCGGTTGCCGAGGAGAAGAAGCGTGAACGGGAGAGAAGAACTGAGGAGAAGCGTCTGAAGACGTTGGAGGATAAAAAGAGGAAAGAATTTGAGGCTTGGTTGAAGGAGCGAGAAGACGAAAGGAAGCGCAAGGCGGATCTCGAGAGGGGCTTTGTGACATTTGATTCCTCAAGTCCGTCAGAGTCGAAAGGCGCACAGCAGATGTTCCATCACAATGTAAGTCTTTCAATTACCATGTACACTGTCTCTTCTAACTGTGCTATAGTTCCAGCTTGACATTACATGCGAAGAACCGAATCCACCATTCGCCGTTCGATCTCCGGCGCAGCAGTTCGGTCAAGCTCTGTTATCTTCTCGACAGTGAGTGGGTTCTTGATACCTTGAGCTCGTTTCTCTTTTAACAGAGTGTTCAGTTCTTCGGAGAGTTTGGCCGTATCCTGCTTGATGTAGACTGTAGCAGCAGTACCATGTCCAAGTTGGCTCTGGTTGTCGATGCGTTGAGCGAATACCCGGAAAGGTATGTTTACGTTGTCATAGGACAGTACCCATGGGTACTCCTCAAGCATCTCGCTGATTTCCTTCATAGCTTGTGCTGACATCCGTTCGACAACATCGCAGGCCCATTTGTGACTCATGGTGAGCCCCAGGATATGCAACATGTCAAAACCCTTTGCCGACACTCCTCTGAACTTTAGATAGATGGCGAGGAGTTTTTGAAGCAGATTAGAGTGATGGGACCGCTGGTACGTCAGGGTCGAGATGACTGCCACAATTATCTCACAAAGCAAGGTCAGTTTCGTTGAAGCCGTTCATTGAAAGCTTGCTTCATGCGTACCTTTTCAGGGTCTTTCTTATCTGCACGTGTATCCTCGCTCAAGACACGCTCGAGCAAACCCCAAAGAGCTGGCGCGTTCGCCTTCATCATCGCCACCATCCGTGGAATGTCAACGCTGGTAAGCTCCTTTGAATCCACGTCCTTCCCCGCGGGTAGGCGGAGGAGCGGAGCAAGGGCCTTGAGCTCACGTACGATCACTTCCCCAGCAATCTCAACGGCGAAGGCTTCAGTTGTCGCTGTCGCTCCAGCGGGCCGCTTCATCGAGCTTGACGATCGTGGTGGCTATTCCACCTCTTCAAGATGCTTGCCAGCTCGACGCTCTGCAACAGAGTGGTCCGCTGATACTTTATCTTCCCGTCCTTGATACATTCCTCTGTCCCCCAGCTCAGGTAGTCCAGAAAAATGGCCAAGTCGATTCCAAGCTCGTTCATCTTGTCGCATACCTTCCTCACAGCAGCGGCTGCATAAGCATCGTTTACGAAGGCCCGTCTGGTCGCTGTCGCCTCGCGGAACTTGTTCGCCTGTGGCCCCTCATTCTCAACCGAATCGGAAGGGTCATTCGGAGGAGGGAAGTCAGGAGGAGACTCATCTTCCGAGATGTCTGACGCCGACTCGGACCCAACGCTAGAGCCCTCTTCATCGTCAGGGAACAACGGCTGATAGCCCTCACCCTCGCCCTCGCCCTCACCCTCGCCCACTCCCGGTCCTTCTCCAAGCTGGCCCAAAGCTTCTTCGGTCTCGCCATTCTCATCGGAGAGATATTCAGAGTGCACCTCCTCGTCGGAGTTGCTGCTCTGATAATCAGAGTGCGATTCATCGAAAGTCAACGGCTCAGGCACCGTGAAGATGTAGGACATGCTCTCGTCGTATTCCATGATAGCAGGGGGAGATGGAGGTTGGTTTGAGGCTCCCTCGGAGACGGCAAGTCATCTACCTCCTCCCTCTGAGACATGTCTCGGCTACTGCGTTAACCACTCTGCACAACCTCTAGGAATTGAAGCGACAATTTTCCTAGCTACAGGACATGTAAATCTATATTCTTAGCTTCATTTGCTCCCTTTCTTGACCCAGGAAGATGTTCAAACTATTTGACTGTGGCGGGAATCGAACATTGGCCTAGCGGGCAAGCGTGACACCCGCCTGTGTGACATCGACCTAGTGTCACAGGGGCCAAATGCCCCAGACGTTGGTGGGAGTGACAGCCGTTTACGCGCGTCGCCAAAGGCGGTCACCCCGAAACGGATGGGTACGAGACAAGAAACAGGATAGAGACCCCACCGGGCAAACCCAGGCCCTCGCAGGCCCACCCCGCTTGTTGGTCTGACTCCATGAGCGCACCTCCCCGGTGGTGGCGCCACCGTGAGCGTTTTCCTATCTGCTACCCCGTGCGCTAACTTGACCCCTAACCTACAGTCTCACTTGCGTGCTGGGATGTTGTCGATAGGTCATTTAAGATGTGTTCTGGGCATAAGTCAGGGAGGTTTATGGTTCGGATGAAGACAACGGCCGTAAATGAGCGCGTGCACTGGTCAGAGGTTGGCCACGGAAACACAGCCACGTTCAACTTTGAACAGCCTTAATTGTGTTCCGTTCGATCGATCTGTTCCTCTCGAATCAATCTTCCTGCCACAAACTTATCCCATGTTCGAGGCTGTTACTTAAGTTCCGTCGAGTTGCCTTCCTCAGGCTTTTCTGTAATTGTCTCGCGAATGCTTCACCCGCTGCGCTTACCGCTTCTCTATCTGGGAGACCTGCTGGTCATTACCTGCGTGCAGCAGCTGATGCAGTGTGTGCCAGCGAGTTCATCTCTTCAAATTAACGGGCATTCGAAGTTGGGTTGTCGAATCCGGGTGAGGGCTCACCCTGCCTGATGTGGGAGAGTGCAGCGCCTGGGTGCGTGTGCATATATTCCACTTATTCTAGAGTCGGTGATTGGTTCACAGCGCGTTCCTGGACGAATCCGTAGTGACGTTTGTCATATATCAATTAGCATGGTACCGCGTCTTTGTCGTCCCCTCTTGCCACCCTGTGTTCTCGCCGTCATTCCATTTTCTCTCTCTTCGTTACCTTCTACTTCTACTCTAGAGCTTATTGTTTTGCCTACCCCAATAAACTATCTCCATCCTCTGGTCA
>JANDKE010001304.1:0-15246 GCA_027627275.1 Coprinellus aureogranulatus
TAGACCGGATAGCGGGAGTGGGACGAATACGGCCCCGTCGGCGTTTCGCGGTGTTGGGGCTAGGGGAAGTGGGAGTGGACAAGGGAATGGGATAGCGGGGAGTTCAAGGAGGCATACGGTTGGACAGGAGGGTGTTGGAGCTCAGCAGGAGCAGCAGCAAGGACAGCAAGTGGACGTGCAGAGAGCGCAGACGCAGACGCGGACGGGGAGGAAGCCTAGACCTCTACCACCCCTGGGAGGACAGCCTCCACAAGCGCCCGTCGTATCGCATCCCCACGATGGGGGTAAGGAGAGAGAGAGGGATGAATGGGCGGAGTACGTGCATAGCGTCGAAGGCGCTGGCACTGCTCAACGAGACGACCCACCGATTGACCAGGAGAACCAGGAGACGAAGGTGGATCGGAAAGGCAAGCAACGCGATTTGAACCCCCCTTCCCCATCCTCATCGCCTTCACCCTCCCCCTCCCTGTCTCCCTCTTCGTCAACAGCAGACCAGACGCCGAGTCTAGCACAGAGGTCGACGATGGGGAGACATCAGAGGAACCTATCTTTCCCGTTGGACTCGTATTCGCCTACGCATAGTGAGCCTCCTTTGGTTGGAGGTGGATTTGGGTTTGGTGTTGGGTTTGGTGTTGGGGGGCTTGGGTCTCATGATCATAAGTCCGAGTCTCCCTCTCCTTCCCCACCTTCGCCTTCGCCTCCGCCTCCACCCGCCCTTCATCTTTCGCTACGCCTCCGCCTTCATCTTTCGCTACGCCTGCAGCCTTAGCTGGTCAACCGGAGTCCTCCTCCCAGAAAGATGGTCATGAACGTCCTCTAGACTTTCAGCCTCAACCCCAAGTCCAGATACACGAGAAGAACGAGAAGAAGGCATCGGCAGTGCCGAGGCCGTTACCCAAGGTACCGCCTCCGAGTCCACCACCGGCTACTGCAACTTCATCTTTCGCTACATCATCATCATCATCAGCATCGAATGGTGCTGCTGCGATCTTGGATGCACAAGTACGGGACCGAGGACCACAGTCAAAGCTACCTTCGGCCGCTGCCCTACCGTTACCTGGACCTGGACCGGTATCTGGTGTTGTACCTTTGTCTGGACCGGTATCTAGTGTCGTACCTTTGTCTGGACTTGGACTTGGGGCCGGGGCCGTACCCGTTCTGTTCGTCGTGCGTACCTCCTCCCAGTCTTCCTCCCCCACAAGCGCATGGAGGTCACACTCCCATCCGCGCTCCCTACATCCCACCCTCAATGAATGCTGGATCGTCCGGCGGTCGAGGCGGTCACCCCTCCCCTTTCAACACACCAGGTCCTAGCCGACACCGCCATGCTCCAGTTCCCCGTTCGCTGCCGCCTTACATGAGACAAGAGCTCTTCAACCTTGCTCTAATGTTCCTCAGCACTCAGAGCGGGGCCGCGGAGAACTGTGATATTGGGCTCCAGCGCGTAGATATTTCGGGAATGTCGCTTCCCGCACCCTCCACATCTCTTGGAGGTGATTTTCTCTTTGGTTGTCATTCGGCGCCTCATCAGCCCCCCAACAACGCAAATGCCTCCATCCCCGCCCTATGTGGGACCGACTATCATCTCATTAGTTTCGCAGCGCATGTCAGGCGCTTATCGTCACCTCAATCTCAACAAGGCAGGAACACCGCTCTTGCGAGCGCCTTCGCGGATGCTCTCGAGCAATACATTCTGCGGGAAGCAGTCCGGACCCGCATGTTCGCCGAGGATTGGGAAGAGGGCCTCGGGGACAGCAATTAAGAGTCGGCGGAGCGAGAAGAGGGTGAGCAGGTGAAGGGAAGTGAAGTAGTTGTCGCGGGCGTTTGAAGGTGACCATGGGTATCGACAGGGGGATTGCTATACGTCTGGGTGAAAGGTGCAGGAATACAATGGTGGGGACGGATGTTTAGATTCTTATTATGTGGTTTTTGGCTCTATGCTGCCCGACGATTATGCTTTCCAGTATCGCAGTAGACTATGCCTTCCAGTATCGTAGCCGACTCTATATGCTTGTATGAATCTCCACCACCTCTGTATTCCGATATTCTTCTTTAAGCAGTTTCCTACTGATACCCATCATACAGCCACTGATCTCCCCGAAGCCGGAGCTCATTTGTCGCAGTCGCAACGCTTCACCTCAACACGATGGAGACTCTCCAGCTCTCCCGCAGTGACACTGTGATCATTCGGCGCGCCTCTCCCTTTGTGCTTTCTTTCGCTCCCTTACACCTGCTGCAGTGGCGAGAAGCGCACAGACACCGTCCTACTGTCCGCCTTTGCTTGAGCTCCGACCGTGACGACGTTGAGGAAGGCCGCATCCAGCTAAACAAAGTTGCGCATAACGGCTTGCGTGTCAAGCTCGGCAATCTTGTCAACGCCCATGCATGCCTCGACGCCATGTATGGCAAGCGCATCCACGTCCTTCCCTTCAACGACTCCACCGAAGGTCCCAGCGGAAACATCTTCGATGTCTACCCCAACTTGAAGCCTACTTCCTCGAAGGTGTGTAGTAACTTCCTGACTAGAGCGCGGCGCCACAGTCCTGAGCTTTTGTATAGCATACCGACCCGCTCAAAAGGGCGATACCTTCCTCGTTCGTGGGGGTATGCGGACAGTAGAGTTCGAGGTCATTGAGGCCGATCCCGCCGGAGTACTGTATCGTTCGGGACACCGTTACCCACACCGAGGGTGACCCAGTCAAGAGGGGGGATGTCTAATCTCGCTGAGGTCGACTACGACGATATTAGTGGTTGCAGGAAAGAGATGGCCGAGATCCGTGAGGTCGTCGGGTTGCCTTTGCATCGCCCCCAACTCCTGAAGGAGTCCGACGCTATCAAGCCTCCCCATGGTATTCTCATGTTCGGTCCTCCCCGGTACGGGTGAGACTCTGGTAGGTTCTGCGGAAGCCAACGAGACCGGTGTATTCTTCTTCCTCATCAACGGTCCCGAAATCACGTCCAAGATTGCCAGTGAATCCAAGTCCAACCTCCTCAAGGCCTTTGAGGACGCCGAGAAGAACTTACATGCCACCATCTCCATCGACGAAATTGACTCCATCGCACCCGAGCGTGAGGAGATAACGGTGAAGTCGAGAGGCGTGTCGTGTCCCAGCTCTTGACCCTCATGGACGGTCTCATGGCTCGCTCGAACATCGCCGTGGTCGCCGCCGCCAACAGGCCCAACCCATCGACCCTGCCCTCGGTCGTTTTGGTTACTTCGATCGTGAAGTCGACATCGGTATCCCCGACCCCACTGGCCGTCTCAAAATTCTCCGCATCCACAGCAAGAACATGAAGTTCGCTGAGGACGTCGACCTCGAGAGCAGATCGCAGTTGACACCCACGGCTACGTCGGTTCCGATCTTGCCTCTCTGTGCTCCGAAGCAGCCGTGCAGCAGATTCGTGAGAAGATGGACCTTATTGACCTCGACGAGGACACCATCGACGCTGAGGTCCTCGACTCGCTCGGTGTTACGATGGAGAACTTCCGCTTCGCCCTTGGTGTTTCCAACCCTTCTGCCCTTCGCGAGACTGTCGTCGAAGTCCCCACTGTTACATGGGACGACATTGGTAGTCTCGAGAGGGTCAAGCAGGAGCTCCAGGAGACTGTTCAGTACCCCGTCGACCATCCCGAGAACTTCCTCAAGTACTGTATGTCGCCGTCGTTCTGGTCTATGGTCCTCCTGGTAATGGTAAGGCCCTCTTGGCCAAGGCTATTGCCAACGAGTGTAATGCCAACTTCATCTCCATCAAGGTATGTTGTATACCTACCCTCGTGTGTGCCTCACAAACTGACAATTCTTTCTAGGGCTTCGAACTGCTCACCATGTGGTTCGGCGGGTCTGAAGCCAACGTCCGTGACGTCTTCGACAAGGCTCGCGCTGCCGCACCCTGTGTGATGTTCTTCGACGAGTTGGACTCCATCGCCAAAGCTCGTGGTGGGAGCTCGGGAGACGCTGGAGGTGCTGGTGACCGTGTCCTGAACCAGATCCTCACGGAGATGGACGGTTTGAACACCAAGAAGAACGACTTCATTGTCGGTGCTACTAACAGGCCCGACCAGATCGATCCCGCCCTCATGCGTCCCGGTCGTCTTGACCAGCTCCCCTGCCTGACGAGCCTTCTCGTCTTGGTATCCTCAAGGCTGCTTTCAAGAAGTCGCCTGTTGCTCCTGATGTTGACCTAAACTTCTTGGCCAAGATGACTCACGGATTCTATGGTGCCAATCCCACTGAGATTTGCCAGCGTGCTGCCAAGTTGACTATTTGCGAGTCGATCGATGCGGATATCCGGAGAGCATGCGAAAAGGGAGGAAGCTGGGGATGTGAAGATGGAGGAGGAGGAGGAAGAGGAGGACCCGGTTCCTCAGATTACTAGGGCTCGCTTCGAGAAGGCTATGCAGTACGCTCGTCGTTCGGTGCAGGATGCTGATATCAGGCGTTATGAGATGTTCGCTCAGGTATGTTCCCTGTCGTCTTTGTATTGGAGACTTGGTACCGATATGATGTTTTCTAGAACCTCCAACAGTCGCGTGGCTTCGGCAACAATTTCAAGTTCCCTGATGCTGAGGGAGGTGCTGCCGCCCCTGCTGCTACCTCGAACACGGGCTTCAGCGAAGGCGCCGATGACGATCTCTACGCATAAAGATCTCTCGATCCATATCTCCCCGCCTTTCCTCAGTCCGGGGGTTTCATCCGAGGACGATTACAACACGTTCGAGGGCACCTCATACCATGCTTCAGTTGGCGCCGAGGTGCACCTAATCTTCTCCAACCTGGGGTTCGAGGTGATCGTGTAACACTACGATACCACATCGTGATCTTAGATTCATCTGCACTTGCCTCTTATTAGTGTGTATACTATCATCCAAGTCCCTCGACGGATCACCAAACGCAATGGAGTAGCGGGCTATGCAGTGAAAGCGCCCTTTGCGTGCTATTCGTTGTGCGAGTTCGCCATGGTCATTGCCCCGAATCCCATACCACCCAATGTCACTGCAAACTTCCTTCAAAATCGGTGTTATCAATCGCCCCAAATCGGAGCACCTGCGATTGGCGCCCGTATTTGAAAGTGCTGGCATGCCCATCAGCATCAGGCAAGCCAGACCATTGCTTCGATGTTGACTTCAGCCCATCGACAACCGATATGGTTCCGGATTAACGTACATTGGCTAGCAACACGCCCAACTACGCACCCAGATCAGTCCTTCCTCAACCCTCTGACACTGACACGCTGCTTTACCGTAGACATGGTCTCACAAGAATCTGAACTTTCGAATGACCGTTCTTCAAGCGGGCTTGCGACACAAATCACTTGGTCATTCCAGCCATCCGACGCCTCCCACCCTTCCTCCTCTCATCCTTGTGAACACTGTGGAAAAGAGTACCTGACACCATACCACCTCGAGATTCACCAGCGATCGTCCTGCGACCCATCGAAGCGGAAGTTATCTGAACTACTTTTTAGAACCAAGGAATTCTGGGCCACAAGGAAGAGGCGACGCTTGAATACCGGGCTTCCAGAACCCATCGAGGTGGGAGGGAGAGCCCACGATGTAGATGCCGACGTGGTATGCATCCTTTCTTCGTTACCGATAATTTCCCATCCACTCACAGCACGGCGCGATCCAGGTGAGCAGTGAAGCCATATTGCGGAACCCGTCCGGGTCGTCCTCTTTCCCGGCGCCTTCAGCACATGCAGGGTCCCGTCCAAATCATGATTCAAGCACGGGCAACACTGAGCGCCGACCTCAGGTTGTCCCAGAACTTTGTTCCGATGTGGGTGAGAACGTAGAGGTAAGGGCTTCACCCGCGTGGCGGAAGGTCACTCAGTCTGATGATGATATCGCTCTGCAGCCTCGTGGGGATCTTGACGTACCGGTTGCGATAAGGAAACCAAAAAGAGTGCAACGCCGTCCAGAAAGGTACGGACAAGATAATCATGTCCTTCCACAAGCACTCCCATCTGTTGAGGCCGTCGAAGAAGGTATACTGTAGACTTTTCTTTCTGGTACCGCTCCGAATCATACTGACGTTTGAACCTGTAGCTCAAGATGCTATGGAGGCGACGCGGCCGAAAGCTGGGAAACGTCGTGCTCCGCGATTGGTTCTTCACAAATCCAAGCGGAATGCATTTGGTGTGGTCCGAGCATACCGCCTACCGCGAGGTTCCACTTTAACCCATGACCCCGATCAAACCCTGACTCTCAGGGACTTAACGGATAACATCCCAAGCAAAGCAGGCAATGGTCCTGCTGGATCTCACCCTCATGACATAAACAACAAAGGCTGGGGTCCATTCTCGAGCAGCTCCGCCTTCCTGCTTGTGGACTGGTATTGGCGTTCGAAGGACAAGTCATTCAGGGATTTCCAAGCACTCATCTCAATCTTCAAAAGCTCAGAATTCTCTCTCAGCCAGGTCGTCAGCGTTGATTGGAAGGCGGCCTTCAAGGCACTGGGAGCAAACCGGGAGGACCTTCCCGATCACGAGGGAGCTTGGATTCAGGATGACGGGTGGAAGAAGAGTCCCGTCACAATCGACGTTCCCTTTCATTTCCGGATGCGAAACCCTGGTACAGAGTCCTACATGGCTGGAACCCTCCACCATAGAAGCATTGTTTCCGTGATCAAGGAGAAGATCAAAAATACAAGCGACAGCCAGGCATTCCATTACCAACCATATAAGGCTACCTGGAAGCCCACAGGCGAAGCTCCTGAACGTGAACTTTACGGGGAGCTCTACGCATCTCGTGCATTCCGGGATGCTCATGAGAAAGTTCAGGCCCTTCCTGGAACTCCTGGTAACGAAGGCATCGAGCGTGTGGTCGTTGCCTTGATGCTGTGGTCTGACGGGACGCAGTTGACTTCATTTGGAGGAACGGCATTGTGGCCCTGTTACCTTTTCTTCGGAAACGAGTCAAAATATCGGAGGTGCAACCTTCAGAGCGGTTGGGTGAGCAGATAGCTTATTTCATCAAGGTAATCTCTGCCTTTGAGAGGAAGTCACACTCTCTGACCGCCATATCTCAGCTGCCAGACACATTCGATGACTATTTGCAGAAGAGAAACGATGGCAGAGCTCCGACGGAGGGTCTGTTTACCCACTGTGCACGCGAGGTTTTCCAGAAGCAGTGGTCGCTGATGCTTGACGATGAACTTCTCGACGCGATGAAGCACGGTCTCGTCCTTTTATGTCCTGATGGCAGACGTCGCTGTTTCTATCCCAGAATATTCACGTATTCTGCGGACTACCCAGAGAAGCAAGTTCCGTCTATTCTCAGAACCCCCGTTCCCGTACTGACATCATCACGGACAGAACCTTGATTGCTGGTCTGCGGAACAATGGTCTATGCCCCTGCCACCGCTGCCTCATTGAAAAATGTGATATATGGATGCTTGGTGCACCGTCCGACTCCAAAGACCGCGTAAAGCGCCGGCGAAACGAGGACAAGCAGAAAAAGCAAGTCGACTCTGCTCGCGATGAAATTGAAGCAGGTTTCGCCGTAGATGGAAAGAGAATTGACCACCACCTGAAGGATTGGTCTTTGGTTCCCGTGCACGTAAGCCACTGTCTCCCCCTATAATCTCTACTCGCTGAACAGGAGATCCGCTGCAGAGCTCGTTCCGTTCTCGTCTTGCTGACACTAACTTCAAAATCGCCCCGGCACTCGTAGTTGACTTGATGCACGAGTTTGAAATCGGTGTCTGGAAAGACTATTCATCCATTTGATCCGCTTGCTCGAAGCTTTTACAGGAATGGACCGGAGTGGACCTACCCTGACAGGAGATCTGGATTCTCGGTGAGTTCATGGATAACGAACCATTGGGATAGGCGGAGACTGACGGACACCACGCCCACGTAGCTATCGAGCAACACCATCGTTCGGACGGGATGGGATTCGCAGCTTCGCGCAAAACGCAACCGAAATGAAGAGGAAAGCGGCTCGCGACTATGAGGACTTATTACAGGTGCAAGAGGCGTACATTTTACTTGATTTTTCCTTACTCATGTGTCGCAAAGTGCGCCATACCCGCTTTTGACTCCCTCCTCCCCGACGATCACAATAAAACGTTGATGAAGCTACTGTACATCTTTGCTCAGTGGCACGCACTTGCGAAGCTTCGACTCCACCACGATGGCACCCTTCAACTGCTCGACTACACAACGACATGGCTTGGAGCGCAGACAAGGCTATTCAACCATACTACGTGCGTCACGACTCAAACGAAAGAGCTCTTACGGGAATCAGAAGCCAGGGAGAGGCGAGAAGGGAAAGGGAAGAGCAAAGAAGGCGCCGTCCGTAAAGCCGTCAAGTTCAACATTTTCACCATAAAGTTTCACTTCCTTGGCGACTACACCGAGAGTATCAAGTTGTACGGCACAACAGATTCTTTCTCAACAGAAACGGTGAGTCCTGCTTGTCTAACTTGACTTCCACTCATCCTCGTCCACACGTGCAACACCCAGGGTGAACTCTTCCATCGTTTACCAAAGGCATGGTATGAGCGCACCGACAGAAAGGAGTACGAAGGGCAACTCTCCCAAATAGAACGCAGGAATTCAAGATTAGAGCAAATCCGCCAGTCCAATTCAATGGGAGGTGCGCTGCGGGGCAGTGCATCAGTCACACATGGTCCCTCCGGAGAGTGTGCAGTGGAAGACGCAAATCCAAGCTCGACAGTCAATCCCGAGGGTAGGGAGGGTATGCAAGATATGAACTACCCAGGAGCGTCTAGGGTCCTTGATCACTCCCAATCTCAGCCAGCAGCAGATAAGACTGAAGGGGAGAAGGCGAATTCAAGCCGTGTGCTGCCGGAACCGCTTCCGGAGACCGTCGAAGATTCACCTGATTCCCGGTACCTCCTTGGTGTGAACCAGAATTTCCCTGTCAGTCTGTCGTTCTTTTCCAACCGTTTGGTCGCGGTTGGAGATGCTGAGGAGCCCGATCCTTACGTGGCGGTAAGTACACTTTGTCTTTGCAAACTCAGCGTCACAAAGACAGTCATTCACAATTCGAACAGAACTTCGCTGAGAAACTGAAGGAACACATCCTCCCTCGCATAGTCGAGCTTTTAGGGTTTTCTGCGGAGGAATTTCACGAGGAGGATTGGGTGAATGTGACGTTCGAGGGCCTCCGCTTGTACAGTCACAAGCTCCTCCACGTCAATTTCACGACCTACGACGTTCGCCGTGACCAAGACATCATCCATGTCGATACACCGCAATGCAACGTTCTACTACTGAATGGTGCATTCGCTCAACACCCCTCAAGCACTTCTGTGCATCCTTACCTCTATGCTAAGATCCTCCGACTCTACCACGCCAACGTATCTTATGTCGGAAGACTTCCAGACGGCACCGTGGACTTCACTTCACACCGGATTGACTTCGCATGGGTCCACTGGTACGACTTCCTACCATCAGAGGAGGAGTTTGTCCTTGATCGCGTCTCTCTGAAGTCTCTTGACTCCGAGCTGTCCACGGGTTTCATCGATCCATCTGACATCCTACGAGCTGTGCATATAATTCCCCAGTTCTCCCTCGGGAGACCGGAATCTCCTCCGCCCAGATCGCTGTGCCTCCCGGAACAAGATGTCTGGGCTGCGTACTACATAAACCGGTAAGTTCACTCCCCTCTGCCTCTGGTCATTGACAGTACTCATACCGTCTAACGTAGGTTTGCAGATCGAGACCTTTTCATGCGGTATCAATATGGCTTAGCGGTGGGGCATACCTATATGCACCGAGCACAGGCAGAAATCCCCTCGATTCCGCGCAATTTTGACCATTATTTGACCTTTCCGGAAGAGGAAGTGGAGGTGGAGAGCGACGACGGTTCTGGTCTCGAATCAGAAGAAGAGTGAACCACTGGCGCGCCCATACCCCGCTTATAACGTTATCATTGTACCCTTCTAACAGTAGGATGTCCACAAATACGAGCTGTATCAGCCTTCCGATGACTGCGACTTGGTGATTTGTTACCAAGCTATTCTGTTGCAATCTTTAGTATCTACTCGCTTGCGCTGCTTGTGCTTACTTCCCTCCAGGTCACCAGCATTCGGAGAATCCGGTTGCATCAAGTGTCTCAGGTTATTGTATTCAATACCAAACCCCCTAAAACGACGACACTCGGCAAAGCAAAGACCATGATTCGAGAATCGAGGCTAAGATGACCAAGCGGGATGAGGTATGTAGTAGATTTCCTGCAGCTGTGGCAGGAGGGATGAATCCGCTTCTTCCGGATCAACCCAGTCACCTGGTGCGAATCGAGATTGGATGGGTCGTCGAGCCGCTTGCGTACGACGACGACAGCTTCAATGGCTTGCAGCACATACGATGACAACTGTGAGTCGTTTTTTGTAATCCTACAAAGCTACGGAAGGTACATCTCCGAAACAGGCTAGCTTCTAAGTAGTCTCGCGCAGCTAATGCTCAAGCAGTTCCGAGCGGATTTCGACCGTATAACCTTCAGCAGGTGCCCTGCGGCGGTCTTACTTAGCCTGCCCTCCAAGGTTGTTTCGGCGTAGAAGTACGGCATCCGAATTGCGATTGGCGTTTTCAGTGGAGTCCTGAACATCTGCGTAATCATTGCTCAGGTACAACATAGCATCTTCTCATACTTCTACTCGGACGGCACACTCTTCCAGGCTGCAATCCCGGACAGCACCTCGACATTACGACACGCTGAAAAATGAAAACAACATCATTGGTTAGCGAAACCTTACAAAAGGATATTGGGCACTGTTGGACCAACCCAGCAGGCCCCTTCTTCCCCTCCCTCTCGAGGCATCTCCCACCATGTCAGCCCTAGACAATACGCCCACGACCGGTGGGGAGCGCGCCCATAACCGCTCTGAAGGTCCCATTCCAAGCAGTCAAGCAGAGGGTCGGAATGCGTAAGCTGTGACAGACCTTTGAGAATCTTTGTGGACACTGATCTCGATGCTACCTCAGACCTCGATATCGGCTGAAGTGGCCATTCGCATTCCCTCGCGTTCTCCCTGCAATACGCGGCGGGGTTAAGCACGTAGCCGTGCAAGATGCAACCTATCTTACAGGCAAGGCAGCTGCCCGAGTTGCCAGAAAGAAGAAACGCGCCAAGAACCGTCCCGCCGTCCCCGACGCTCTTGCTCCTGGCATGCAGGTACCGCCGGGCGGGCAGCCAAACGCGTGAGTATCAGTCTTCCTCCCACAGCAAGAGCGAATTGGAAGCTAATGTTCACCCGGGATACTGCGCGGGAAGTCAAGCCATGCAAGGCCAACCCGTTCAGGGTCATGCGATTGTGCTGCCTCGCCGACGCCGCAACTTGAATCGTTGCTTGAGGTACCTCATCTACATTTCTTCGGCATCGTCTCTTGTGTCTTTAGCTATCTCTATCACGCTCGTCGTTTTGCTCCTTTGGGGTTTGAGGGCGTATAGCCCACGCAGTGAGTTTTTTATGCAGACTAATCGGTATAAAATGGTCTCACTAGCGCTGCCTTAGTTCCTCTTGACGGATATTCTGTTCTTTTTCCTATCAAGAGCCTTGTCGGGTTCCTCACTTGTAAGATCGGATCTTCTGACCGCACAGCACCGCTAATCTGGTCTACTAGATTGTTCCTTCCATATATTCAATGTCTTCACCACCATCTCTGTGATTGCGATGCAAGGCATCCGCCGTGCGGCTCGCCGTACGATGCTGCAGGTGTTCGATATGATTGTGGAATACCTGGAGGAGATTCGCCGTGAGTGATTCAGTACTGAAGTCTTACCTCCCGACTGACTTATTCACTGTGTTAGAGGCCGAGGCAGCCCGTAACGATGGGCTTTGACCGACGAATCCTGTCACAAGAAGATCCGACTCCCGCTTTTGTAGCGTTACAACAGACCTATTGGACTCTGTGACCATACAACCACCTCTACGATGTTACGATTCCCTCACGATATTACGATGTTACGACGTTACGATCTCGCAGCTTGCTTCCCTATATAAGTTTTGTACCTTGCACGCGGATTGCGGTCCAAGGGCGCAGTCTCACTAGGTTTCCGTTTCGGAATGGCCGCATCAACTCCATGGTTCTCAACTCCTATAATGACTAGCTCCAAACAATGGATCATGATGCTTCTACCGACTCTTGTCTCCCCAAAGCGATCTGCGCTGTGAACATTGATATTGAACGACGAAACTCTGCATCTCACGGATTCGAACTCGCGCAAGGTGGCGTGACTTTGAATCACGTGGCAACATGAGGCTTGAACGTCAGATCTAGACGAGTGCGCACTGCGCTCGCCATGACTTCTATGCTAGACAGCAGATTTGGAATCGACGAACCCGCCGCTATTTCGACCCCTTCCAGCGGACCAAGACAATAATGCTCTAGTGTTGAAGCGGCGGCGCTGGTTACCCAGGTAGTCCCCCTTTCAAATTGGAATTTCACGCCAACTTGGGGATCCCAGCTCGCATGGGAGTGATTTTACCTGCTTACCCCGTCCTGTTTCTTTGTGGCATCCACCAATATGGGAGAATCTTTCCTCTTCATCGTGAGTTTACCGTACTTCTTCTCATCCTTCCTCACCTTCTGACCCCGACCTTCCCGCTGTCCTCCGCAGTCCCTTTGGCTTCGGCTGATCTGCCACCACTACCCCATCCACCTCGTCCTGCAGGGTCTCCCGAGCTTTCCTCCTCGCACTGTATTGCCTAGAGGATCCTTCCCGTACAGACCGTGTCGGATGCAACTCCATGAACGGCGATCTCATACCCACCTTGACTGTAACTGACATCCTGTCAAGTGCCCACCAAGAGACGACGTGGTTCTCTGAGGAAGCACACCAAGGGGAAGTTCGATGGCACTGAGAGGAAGCACATCTGCCAACACCACCTCGAACACATAAACGCGGCCCAAGAGAACATCATCGAGGCAGTCGGTCTCGAACAGTCCACCGTAAGCCAGATCCTTGAGCCTCGAGCGTCAAGGTCAAGTCCCATTGGGTACGCTTTGCCCCGCCTTCCATTTGTCCTCGATCTAACACTTTGGTCCTCAGACAGTCCAAATTCCCTGTTACTGAGCCTGACCAACAACACTCCCATTCACGACTCTGTCATTCGCAAACAAGCTCTCCTCATCGCCGAGCAGCACGGCATCTGCAAGGACTGCTCAAGGCTTCCTCTGTTCGGACCGAGAATTCCAAGCATCGTCGCAACATACTCGACAACTCCACCCGAAACGCGGAGTGCCCGGCGCCGCTACTTCTATGGGGAGAGCCGTCAACACAGGAAGCGAGACGACATCAACCCTCGCAAATACGGCGCGTTTGTAATCTATATGCGCGGTTACCATTCAGCGGCACTGGAAAGCCACTCAACGACTCGGACAATGTGCCCGTGCTTCGAGGCCTCCGACTCCTCCCTAGGGACAAAACAGTTGCCCTTGGTCATCCCCCGCCATCAGAAATAGACCAACAACCCCAGAGCCGCGTGTTTCGTCCACCGCAATCCTCTTAGGCATGGAGCGCGGGGCCAGCGACTGCACAACCATGTCGTTGATGCCGAGAAAGGGTATAGGATGGCGCATGTAGACGTCTCCCGGTGAGTGCGGATACGCAGAAGGAGTAGATGAGTTGGGATAGCTGTGGGAAGAGCTTGAAGAGCGCTCATGATCATAGTGGCTTGAAGGGCGTGGAGAAGGGAGAACGTGCTCGCTGTGGAACGCGGCCGAGGACGACACCATGGGACCCGTGGAGAAGGCAGTCCAGAAGGATCTCTGGGGCTGCGGAGGAGGAGAGCCCAGCTCTGAAGCAGTCTCAGCTCTCATCTTGACCGGATTCCCGCCCTAGGGCGGATCGGTGGGCGCAGATTTAAGCATCGCAAAGCGGCGTTCACCACTTCGCTCTTGTAGAGTCCTCATCCTTATCCTGCTGTTGTACTACCTCACTCTTGTACGTTGTTTTCTGGTTGGCCATTATCTAAAGTTCTCCTCGTCCTTTTAGGCCCTATTCGTGTGGATATCATTGCATATTGTTACGTGTCTTCATCCGTGTCCCACTTCTTCGTTCGTCCACCCTATGATATTCTCTTTCTTCTACGAAGTACGCGTACATCCTTAGTCCTGCGTGGAATTACGGGCGCGCGGAGTGGGACTTTCAGCTTGATATGGACTACCTTCAAATGTAGTTTTAGGCGCCTGTGCCGACCGCTTTGTGAACCTGTGCGCAGACTTCACTCGTCTTCTCTGCTGTGCGATCTTTTCCCTACCGTGGTCATTCCGCTTGCAGTACTCTGGACCGTCACTGTTCGTTCACAGGATATGGTATATGTGTCTAGTGGCGCAAACCTTTCTGGGTGGCCCAGCCACCCACTGGCACCTGTATCGGGAGTGCTAACACTGACGTACAACTGAGCCCAGGCCCTCTACCCAGAGAACTTGACCAAGCAGTAGCAGGTGAACAATGCTGTCAGGGTGTTACTCAATCTTCCCCAGCCGTACGGATTCTCACCAGGCACGCACCTTCGGCCCTCTCGATGCATTCCCGGGTTGTGCTTGTCCTCGTGCCTTGTATGCCCCGAAACGGTGGCGATCTGAGGCGTAATCCAATGTGAGACGCTTTACTTGTTTCTTACTAGGTCGAGTGTCTACGACTCAGAAGCCTCTCATCGACTTATGAGATAAGACCCAGTGTAACATGGTGTCAGCATTGAGGTGTTGGAGAACCACCGTATCACATCGTCCTCGTAGGCTACGAAGCGAAATGAGATCTTATTTCTCAGATTTCATGGAGGCGATGATCCAGTGGAATTGCCAGAGATGTCATTCTGATGTAGCAAAGATAAGGTATGACACCCTCTGGTGGTTTCTGACCAGGCGCCTATCTGAACCGAATACATCAATCGTGCTGGCCTAGGCTGATCATCAGTACCAGTTTATACCAGGGGTCCCAAAAACTCTCTGATGCTGCTTAACACCCTCAATCATCGCCCGTTCTCTTGTCTCCCAATGGACCCGACTGATCCTTGCAAGATACGACAAATCCACTGCTGCTTTGTCCTCTCCAAGTAGTTCGTACTCCAGATAGCTGACGGGCTGTCGAAGCGTGGAGTAGATAGCAGTAAGAACATCGTCAATGGTGACATCCACCTCCTTGTTAACCTCGCTGGCCTTAACCTCCGCCTCCCAGAAGAGGAGCTCTGAGGTAACAGGAAGGTCGAGGGATGAATCCAGGGCGAAATCAATGTGCAGGAGTTCCTTCACCCTCGAGACCGGCATAGAGAG